>CALZFC010000248.1:2317500-2430000 GCA_945643635.1 Allodiplogaster sudhausi
TCCGGTCCGGTCATTGGACCTCTTGTACTTTGTAGCCTAGTTGGGTGGACAGGCCCCGTGCAAACGAAGTGCTGTGTTCTATCTCTCCCTCCGCTTCTCTCATCCATTTTCGTTATATCTGCCTTTTCATCTTTTGCCTTTATTTTTTAGAAACAAGAAAAAGTCTTATTGTCCTCTTACATAGTTGCTCACAATCAGTGCTATATATCGTTATGTAGATTAGATTATATCTAACATTATTTACTTTATTCAACATGACCAACACATTATTAAATGTCTAATTTTATCATTTTTCCAAAACTTCACAGAATCGAAATCCCCGTTTGCTTCTTTCTTATATAGCCGCCCGCAACAATAAAACCACCAGGTGAAAAGCCTTCAGTCTGATCTTCAAGACTTCATAAATTATTTGTATGCCTCTCTTTTTTAACCTCATTTTCCCTCCTCGCCATCTCTAACCCATCGTCCATGTTGCCGTTGACGTTGACCGAATGTTGCTGCTGTTGCTGCTGCTGCACAACCTGGAAGAGCGGCTGCTGATGTTGCCCGCCGTTGCTCGTGTAGATCGCAGAAGAGTAGGGCAGAATCTGCGGCTGCTGAGAGAAGGACATGGAGTAGCCGTTTCGAGCACGGTCTACACTGCAAGTTCCTTATATAATTCTATGTTAAAAATTCATTTTATTAAAAAAAAATAATACATAAGGTTAGAAGATAAATTGGTCACAATTTGTTTTTTTTTTAATTATTATTTTACATCTTACAAGGTGCAACGATCTGCCAAGAACCTTAACGATGGTGGGTAAGAAAGGACAGCCTTGTTTTATTCATCTTAGATTTATTGGAGTAGTTATTCACGTGAATTAGCCGGGAAATACATGTTTAGAGTTGCTAAAAAAAAATAAGAAAATAATTTAGTCAATAATGGTCACGAACTGCATTTCTTATGTTCTTATGTTCTTATGTTCTTAAGCATGGTTTTTAAATAATTTTTTTTGTTGACTTTGCAACCGGTGCTTTTCCGATGCAGCTTTGAGATATATGTGTGCTCAGTTCTCCAACAGTGATTCTTCCGTATTGCAAACCATTGTAATTCAACAGAAGCATTAATTCGATTTGAATGTCAATTGTTTACCCTTGATATAAATATGATTATTTATATCAAGGATGAATATGCTAATCGAATAATGCTTCTATTGAATTATAATATTATGTTTTATAATATCGTGCAGAAGACCGGAAAAAAATAGTTGAACCTTTGGAATTTGTGCCTGAATACCGAGAGATAGAGAGACAGAGGGAGATAAAGATAGAGACAGCGAGAGAGAGAGAGAGATAGAGAGCGAGAGGCCAGAGAGAGAGAGATACAGACCAACGAGAGAGAGAGAGAGAGAGCGAGAGAGAGAGTCCAGAGAGAGAGATAGAGAGAGAGACCAGAGACAGAGAGAGAGAGAATGAGAGAGAGAGACCCCGGAATCATGTAGAGAGTTGCAGCTACTTGGAAAACTGTTGTGAGTGCTTCGTCCCATCCCAGGTCGAACGCAGACAATCTCACTTTCTCAACTACATTTCACCGCAGTCTCTGTAATTGGCAGTTTTTAATTCATTTTTTTTTGAGTGACTTTTGTAACCGGTGCTTTTTCGGAGAAGCCTTGAGACATATTTGAGCCGATTTCTCTAACGATGATCTGATGTAGCAATAGTCGTTTTTTTTATATGATTTGCAAGAATAATCCATATGCGAATTGAAATCTGTTGAGTTATAAAATTATGCGGAAGCGTTGTTTACGAAAGGAAAAAAGAGTATGAGAGAGCGAGAGAGAGAGTTAGGGAGAGTGCGGCAGATAGAGATGAGAGAGGGGATAGAGACA
This sequence comes from Allodiplogaster sudhausi, assembly GCA_945643635.1. Taxonomy (NCBI): domain Eukaryota; kingdom Metazoa; phylum Nematoda; class Chromadorea; order Rhabditida; family Diplogasteridae; genus Allodiplogaster; species Allodiplogaster sudhausi. The sequence continues at coordinate 2,319,369 of CALZFC010000248.1, forward strand.
GAGGGGGAGAGAGACAGAGAGAGAGAGTGAAATTACTGTTGTTTCGTTCTCTAGATATGGGAGGTGCGACGCAATACCAACAGAGTGGATAAACGGGAATGTTACGTTTCTTCAAATGACCATTTGCTCTCTTTCTGGGCGTGAATTCACTTTCGCTAGACATGGAATGAACGCGGAAAGGAAGATGGTAAGTAAGAGAGGGACAAAAAAGGAAAGGAATGAGAGAGCCAGAGTGGAGAGTGCGAGGAAGGGAAAGAGAGAGATAGAGAGAGAGAGGGAGAGAGAGAGAGGGAGAGAGAGAGCGAGAGAGAGAGAGAGAGAGAGAGAGTGAGAGGTAACTGACTCATTGTCGGGGATTCCGGCTATCGGCCTTATCTTTAGTCTTCTGTGACCGTTAATTTCTTCGTGCTCATGACGTGTTTAATCATTGATTCGATATATAGAAACCATAGGGGGCAAGCCAGCAGAGCAATACGGAAAGAATGTGGGAGAAAGGAGAGAGAGATAAAGAAGTTAGAGAGGGAAATAGAGGGAGAGAGAGAGAGGGAGAGAGAGCAAAGCCGAGAGAAAGATAGAGGGAGAGTAATTGTAATAAATGAGCAACAAACAGTCGGCGAACCGGAAAGAGCAGAAACTGAAGTAAAACACTCATGAATGCCCAAATGTTTGCTGTGTACTTATGTAAAGAGGAAAATAGTATGCGCTATTTCACCAACGATTATCTGAATAAAAAAATAGAACAAAAACAAAGCATCAATAATATTTGTAGTTTTGTATGGTTTTGTGTGTTTCGTAAAAAAAAACATTTACTAGTGTGCAAGTATTGGTAAATGATTGGTGAATTTCATTAACTAAGGGAAGATGAACTACAAACTACTTTGCAGGATTTCGTTTCATTTTTACAACTTATGGTTTTCTGATCTTTGAGCTTATCAAAGCTGATTTCTTGATAGTTTTCTTTCAGTTCTTCGTTGCCTTTAGTTATATTCATCCGCTTCGTGTACCTTAAGACGATTTTCTGAAGCTGTTTTCATTGGCGTTCTTCCGTGTTTTTGATGTTCCTATTTGTCGCTCTTATTATGCGTTTCATTTATTTTTCCTCTCGGGTTAAACCTGAATTATAGGCCTCCTCGTCGTGTTATGGAGCAAGAATTCTGAAATGAAAGTATCCTCCTGGCAGCTGCACGAAGTCATTCTACGGTTTTAACAAAGGTTCGCTTACATTTTCTGAAAAACCAGAGCACCAATGAACTGGAATAATTTGGCTTGCTGACTTTTTTTAAATATTAGTTTAGAGTGAAATTAATCCTTCCTTGGCACTATTAACTGTTCCAGTGCTTGTTGTTCTCGTTGATTTTTTTAAGTTGTTCAGTTCATTTATTTTCTTTTTCCTTTAGAGCGTTTCGTCACTTCTGGTCTTTTCTCTTCTGCAACGCAATGGCTTCTTCAGACACGGACTTTGATATCGATCGACAGGTTTCATTTATAGTTTTCTTGACGACCAAATTAAATTGTTCGATTTTATGCTGTTATAATCATACCAAGGCATATTTTCTTTTTGTTTAAAAGTCCTAAAAGTTTTATTTAGTTCTAAAGATGATTTTTTTTATTGTTTCGGTCGCGAACTTGCCGTTATATTCATGTCGTCACTGCGCTTCAGTCTGTTCATCGATTTCATATAGCATTTTCTATTCGTTCCCCCCCCCCAACATGTCATAAGCGTTTGCATTGTTGCAGCAAAAGCTTCACATCATAGAATGGGAGCATCTCAATCTCTGGAAGTTCTACCCGATGGCCATCACTTCATCATGGGCCATCCGCTGCTTTCTGTATGCTTTCCAAAGTTTTATTCGTTTTTTTTAAATATATTTCTTGCCAATTAAACTGAAATTGCTCCCTATCGCCTTCAACTTATCACCATAACAATCTTTGCGTTAATTTCTTCTCTTTTTTTCCGTCTTTCTCATCATCTTTGAAGGTTATAATTTTTTTCTCAAAAAAAAAGAGAAAACACAACGAAAAGGCATTTTTATTTAAAAATTTATAATATTATATAATATTACATTTAATTTATTATGAAAATAATGAATGGTAGAGGTCCTTTTGTTTATTTTAACAATATTATTTCATTACAGTATTAAAATTCCATATTACTATGGAATGATGGTTGAGTTACCCGATGTCGGTGGTGAAGAGTCGTCTTCAGCTGCAGAAGCAGAACAACGTGTACCGGGGCATGCGACATGCCTTCGTCGACATTGTCCGCCGCGAGGGCGTCGGCGCCCTCTACAGGGTACGTATCTTTTATTCTGGCGCCAGAGTTGGATGCCGTAGTGGCGAAAATTGGACGTTGGCGCCGAAAAAGTATTCAAAAAAGCTACTAGAATGATTCGTTATTCTTTTAAGATCTGTTTATTTTCTTCCTTACTAAATAAAAAATTATTGTGCTAGAATCATGCCAATAATGCGGTTAGTTATATGGAATGAAGATGTTCTATTTTCTTGCCATATAGAAGTGATCTTAAAAGGCTTTAGGGCTTCTGGATGACTCTTCCGCAGATAAGCGCGTCCTTCCTGTACTCGTCCACTTACGAGAGGACGCGAGATCTTCTTCAGGTTCGGCCAACTACAGTACTCATTTGACTGGGAACTGTATATTCGGGTGATTCGTTCAATTGAAAATGGGAACGAGAGAATCAACAAGCGATTCATTGTAAGGCAGCGTATAGCACTCTAGAAATCTGGATACTATTTGTGCGTAATTAAAAAAAGAGTAAATAATTCAGACCCGACTTGGCATCAAGGACCCTGCGCTCGTCTCCGCCTTGGCTGGTGTGGGATTTTTTTTAAATAATTTTTTTCCAGATTTTTTTTAAATAAAGTTTTTAAAGAATTTCTTATATTAGATAGGTTGATTCTTAAATTTCTGTTAAAGCTTTTTAAGCTTCTTTTCTTATTTATCTTTAGATTTATCTTTTGTTTCTATTCAGGAGCCGCGGCTTCTCCGATGGCTCAGCTGGTCTTTGTGCCCACCGACATCATTGCACAACACATGATGGTCCATAACCAGGTTGGAGAGAGAAAGAGAGAGAAAGAAAGAGAAGAAAGAAAGGAGAGCGAGATAGCTAAAAGAGAGAAGAGAGAGCGCGAAAGGAGAACGAGAGGTGAGGGGGATAATAAGAGGGGAGAAAAAGAGAGTGGGATGGCAAAGAGAGAGAGAGAGAGAGAGAGAGAAAGAAGAGAGAGATAGTTAAGAGAGAGATGAGAGAGCGCGAAAGGAGAACGAGAGGTGAGGGGGATAATAAGAGAGGAGAAAAAGAGAGTGGGATGGCAAAGAGAGAGAGAGAGAGAGAGAAAGGAGAGCGAGATAGTTAAGAAAGAGATGAGAGAGCGCGAAAGGAGAACGAGAGGTGAGGGGGATAATAAGAGAGGAGAAAAACAGAGGGGGATGGCAAAGAGAGAGAGAGAGAGAGAGAGAGAGAGAAAGCAAGAGAAAGACAGCGAAAGGAGATCGAGAGAGAGAGAGAGAAAAGGAGACCTGCATTCAGTCGACCACGTTCTCTGGCGGAAGGAGCAATGTGGCGATGGCGGAAGCGTTGAGAAAGGACGGACTGGAGGGGCGGCGTACTCTCGGCTTGCGAGTGGCAGCGGCCATCTACAGGGTCGACGGATTCAAGGGGTTCTATAGGTAGTCATTTTGTTGTTCTTTTATTTTTAAATAATTGTTTATTTATTTATTTATTTTAATTACTAGTTTACTGAATATGCATATTATCTATATATTTATTTAATAGATATGATTTTTTTTTTAAATTAAGAACCTTTTCTGTGGTTTACTTTTCGAAAATGTTGATTTGTTAATTGGTGTAGATGACTTCCATGTTAGTGCTTCGACTGAGATCTAACCGTAGTATTTACATAAGACTGTAAGTTGTTTGTATTCATTTCGCCAAATGAAAATAGGGCAAAAGACGTTCCCTTGCGAATTATTAAAAAAAAATAATAATTAAACTCCGTTCTGTTCAGATATTTAAACCCAAACAGATTTGGCTCCCGCAGGTTTTCCATAATGAAACCTCATAATGTTAGTGGCGTAATAGTTAGGATTCCGTTTGATTGTTTTTTTTTCGTTCAGCTTATTGTGATTACGATTGAGTGAGGCAAGGGTAATAATTAATCATAGTAATTATTCATTACATCGTTGAATATATGATGTCACCACATTGCATAACGGAATCTTTTTGTCTTTCCAGAGGCTTCTTCTCCGCCATCATGCTGTACATCCCATCGACGATGGTCTTCTGGTCTACGTACTACCACATGCTGGACATTCTCAGGAAAGCACGGGAAAGCATCGCAGATTGCGGTGAGAATCAACGGATGCTCAATTTATCCTTATATTTTAAAATTTGTTTTGTTAAAAATATTACAAGAGATTGAATTTGAACTAAGTTTACATGTTTAAAAAAATATATTTAGTTTACTGCTCATGCGTATGGTGAACAATCAAGGGTTTTAAACGAATTATGATTGTGTTTGGCGAATTCATTTTTATTTATGCTTTAAAGGAGCACAAAAGTGAAACGTAATCGATTTCACTTTTCCTGATCATCAACCTAGATCACATGCATTCTTGTCCTTGTGTCAGGCAAAAGGGCTCGAATTCGAGACTGAGTTTTTGGGTTCTTTAAGAGAAGCTGTTGCTTGTTGTAGATGACGAAACAAGCAAGAAAGAAACGAGAATCTCGTCCCCCTCCGGCTCTTATCCTTATCTCTTCCTCGATCAAGCCATGGCTGGCTCAGTCGGCGGAGTTATCGCTGCCATCTGCACGAATCCGCTGGAAATGTTGAGGATTCGTCTCCAGGTTGAACGAGAATCTTCCAGTATTGTTCCGCTAATTTTATCGGAATATATCCGTTGACTTTAAACGGAAATTTCCATTGAAAAAATACATTCTGTGCTTATACAGTTCTTTTAGCTAGACTGCTTGGGATTCCGATCATAGTGATTTATCCATCGGTATTTAAAAAAATAACAAGTTGAGGTCCATCGAACGTCGTACAGCGAAACGGTCCGCAGGCTGTGGAAGCATGAAGGAAAGCGCGTCTTCACAAAGGTTGGCGGTCTTTCACTTACCATTTAATTTGATTATTTTTACACAGTACATTGATTGTGACTCGCATTTAGCTGACTTACGTTTACTTTCAATGCGTTCTCACTGAAATGAATAACCGATGCCAATTTATTCTCGAAAATTTTGGTGAAAACATATTTGTATTACTTATCTGATGAAAAAATTTCCCTTTTATTGAGCAGAAAATAAAATGAAATAAAATTTAGGGACTCGCTCCGCGAATCGTAAACAACGCGCTCTACTCGAGTCTTATTATGCTGGGCTACGAGACGGTGAAGAAGTGCTGTGTCTTGCCAGAGTTTCGAGAGCACGTCGTATGGTAGCTCGTTTATTCATCGGCTACCGTAACCGGAAGGACCTACCGTAACCCATACGGACAATTATCCCCTCTCAAATACGGTAACGAGTGCTGTTTATTGTGCAAACCTTAAAGACATTACAAGAGAAACTGCATATATTGTCAAGGGTTCTCTGGGCAGTTTTACCCGTTGCCAAAACAAAGCTAATAGTTCTTTTTCATGCAATTTGTTTAGGCTGCCTCATTGAGCTTTTTTTGCTGCGAAAAACACTATACAAAGGTTGACAAAAGATTTATTTTTATTAAATTAGAATAGCCATTTTCGGTGTGAATTTTATAAGATAGACAGAGGAAATCCGTAATTCTTAAAACGTTCACCTTGACAGTTGTCATAATGTGCCAAATTATTATGAGGCAACAAACTTTGTAAGCGAAAACGGTGCTGGGTTTGATGCTTTCGCTAATAAGTTTTATTTCATCCTAACTGTGGCTCCGGTGCGTTTGTTCCTGTGCTTACCATTAGTTTTCCCCCCAATATTTTACAACTACCTCGTCTAGCTTACTTGAAAAGAAAGTTTTAAATTTTTTCCTCCTCCTGTAAGCCTCATTTTATTAAAGATTTGCAGAGCCTGATGACTACTTTCTATTCTAACTTGTATTTTTTTCTATTCTGTTATGACTAACTAGTAAATCAGTTTTTGTTTGTTTTACCAACTAGGGCTAGAGTAAATGCTTATTTACTTTTGAGATATATTCTTGTGTTCTTCGAGCGTGCCAGCCGAAAGAAAATAGTTCGCTTCCTTCGCTTGATTTTGTGATATTCATACTTGGATTGGTCTAGATAGTTCTTTCGAAAGGAATTTAGCTTATCATTTGGTGTGTTCCGCAAAGTGATAGGGTTACGGTATGTGTTATGTTAGGATTATCTCAGATTCCATAGACAAAGTTCAGTTGAGATGAAAATGTTTTCATGATAAACTGTAACGGTGACTGCCTGGTGACTAAATGGTTATCTATGGTTGGTCCGTACCAAGGGATTCTACCTTCATTTTACAGTTCTTCCCAGTTTGAGACGGTGTTTTGCATTCTACTTGTTCTCTCTCTCTCTCTCTCCCCCCCCCCCCCTCTCTCTCTCTCTCTCTCTCTCTCTTTCTCTCTCTCTCTCTCTCTTTCTCTATCTCCCCCTCTCTCTTTCTCTCTCTCTTTCAATTCCTCCAGGCTATTCTCTTTAGCTTGAGAGTGACTCCAATGTCCTCCATACGCTCCTCCCGTCTCTCGCGCGCCTTCCAATGGTACCAATTCGCGAGGCAATGGCATCTAATCGATGCGAATCAGCAGGTGAGAATGGCTGACTAAATTGAAGGGAACGGATTCAGTACGTGACGGTAGTTACGCTCACGTCGAGAGAATAACGCGTTGTTTCCGTAGCGTCCAGAAAGTGTTAGCCAGAAAAACAGCTGTTATCAATGGAAATATCAACGATAAGAATATGTCTCCCTTATGTTGCATTAACAGAGTTCCGCTTCTTTCTGAAAAAAAAAGAAAAACAGGGGATACTATGTATTAAATTGTATATTAAATATTTAAAAAAAAAATCATAATAAATTGGATGTAGCATGAGCTACTGTACAAAGAGTGATGACGACTGTTCAGGATGCGTTCAAGCTTGGAGAGAAGGTCGCAACACATCTCGCAGGGAAACACAAACCGCTCTGGCACCCCGAGACGGACTGTGGAGATCATGTGGCGGTGAGGAAGAGAGAGAGAGAGAGGGCGAGATACTAAAGAGAGAAGGGGAGGGAGAGAGAGAAGGGGAGGGAGGGAGAGAGAAGGGGAGGGAGGGAGAGAGAGGAAAAGATTGAGATCAGAGAGAGAGGGTGAGATACGAAAGAGAGAAGGGGAGGGAGGGAAAGAGAGAGAAAGATTGAGAGAGGAAGAGATTGAGATGAGAGAGAGAGAGGAAGAGATTGAGATCAGAGAGAGGGAGACAGGAAGAGATTGAGATCAGAGAGAGAGAGAGGGCGAGATACGAAAGAGAGAAGGGGAGAGAGCGGGGGGGATACGAAAGAGAGAAGGGGAGAGAGAGGGCGAGATACGAAAGAGAGAATGGGAGGGAGCGAGAAAGAGAGAGAGGGCGAGGTACAAAAGAGAGAAAGGGAGGGATGGAGAGAGAGAAAGACTGGTTGTGAGATGCGAAAGAAATCGAGAGAACAAATAGTCGTAACTTGACAGAAAATGTCCTTTTGTTTCTTGATTGCTGGGAACAATTTGTTTCTTTCTGAATATATTGTTTTAGTTCCTTCTTTCAGGTCATAAACTGCAAAGATGTCGCAATGCACGGATTCAACTGGAAGCACACTCTCTTTCACTTTGACAAGGTTAGGCACATTCTGAGATTACTGTATTTTGGAGATTAAGAGATTACTGTACTTTCTATAAATGCATATTCTTCAATTTGTCCAGTATGCAAAAGAGAACTAGTACTACCTATTTAATTTGTCGACATTCGTTTACGAGCCTTTAAAAGCCTGGGATATAGAAATTTATTTCTTGGCCTTTGAAACGTAAAAAATGTATTCGGTAAAACAACCAATGGAATGGTCTAACCATAGATAAGACATGACAAAAGATAATGTCACTGAAAGTTATTATTAGGATTGTTTATGATATTTTTTATCTTTTTATCATTTACTTGAAAGTTATTGGTTTTTTTATAATATTTAATATTTTTATGTGTTTTTCTTTTTTGTTAAAACTTGGTTTTATTATTTTTTATTATGTATAATATTATTATCTGTTTTATCTTTTGATGAAATGCACTAAATAACTGCCTGCCTCTAACCAGGGCTACCCGCGCTCCAAGGCAGACATCCCTGCGTGGCAGATTCACGAATTCGACCAGTGCAGAATCGTCTTCCTCGCAGTCTACAAAGTCAGCAGCTCTTTCTCATCCTTGTTCTTCCATTACTCTAACCCTCTAACTTCCATTTCGTTTCTCTCTCTCTTCTCCCTCCCTCTTTATTTATCACTCTCTATCTCTATTTCGCTCTCCCTCCCTCTCTCTTCCTCTCTCTCCCTTATCTCGTACTCTCTTCTCTCTCTCCCTCCCTCTCTTCTAGTTTTCTCTCTCTCCTCCCTCTCCTCTCTTCTATTATCCCCTCTCTCTCCTCCCTCTCCCTCATCTCTTTCCCTCTCTTCTCTTTCTCTATCTATCCCCTCTCTCTCCCTTTCTCTCTCCCTCCCTGTCTCTCTTCCTCTCTATCTCTTATCTCGTCTCTCTCTCCCTCCTTTTCTTCTATTTTCCTCTCTCTCCGCCCTCTCCCTCATCTCTTTCCCTCTTTCTCTATCTATCCCTCTCTCCCTTCCTCTTTCTGTTTCGCCCTCCTTCCCTCTCTCTTTTCCTCCCTCTTCCTTATCTCCTGCTCTCTCCTCTCTCCTTCTCTCTCTCCCTCTCTTCTATTTTCGACTCTCTCCCCCCTCTCCCTGTTCTCTTTCCCTCTCTCCCTCTTCTCTCTCTCGCTCTCTCTCTCTCTCTCTCTCTCTCTCTCTCTCTCTCTTTCTCTCTCTCTCTCCCTTTCAGGCCCTTGGCAACAATCTCCCCCGCCGCCATCACATCCAGCGCCTTCACCTCTTCCCCGACGATCGGATGCCTGACTTTGTGCGTGGCAACATTGGCAACGTGGTATGTGTGGATTAATATTGTTTGACAATTTACATTTTGGCACGAGATATGTATGTAGCTCAAATTTTTTTTGCTTTCTAATGACCTAGATATACTTTCAAAGTTTCTTTTCCAATTTGTTCTCTTTTCTATGTTTCTTGTTCTCTTTCTCTTTTTTTTCTTTCCGTTAGAGCTTCTATACTCCCTCTTTCTCATCTGTCTGTCCTTTCTTTCGCTATCTCTTCTTCATTCTCTTCTTCTCTCTCTCTCTCTCTCTCTCTCTCCCTCTCTCTCTCTCAGCTCCAACCGGTGCAGCCCGTAGTCCGCCGTGCAGATCAGTACACACCTGAAGAGCGAGCCGCCGTTCCTCAAATCGTCAAATTCCGGTGATATATTTATTTATTTTTCTATTTATATATATATATATATTATATATATATTATATATATATAGTAATTTATTTACTAATTTATTTTGTAATTATATGGTTTTTTAAATCTTTATTGTGACGAAATTGCAATATGAGTGATGACAAATGGGTTAATTTTGTGCGAAACTATTACTGTTTAATTTTTTTATTATTGCTGTGTCGTCGAATTATTATTTTATGTTTGATTATTAAATGTATTCATAATCATAACTATCAAATTACTTTCAGTTTCGATGAGAATGAAATAAGCAAATTTATTTGAGAAGATTTAAATAAATGAATTCATATTTAAATACATAAATAAATGATTATTTGAGTGTCGACCACCTCGTGGACTGGGAGAGGCCCGTGGAGAATCCAGGCAGATATCCCAGGCCAGGCGAGCGACCACCGAAGGAGGTGAAGGCACCAGAGAAGAATAGTCCTGCCGCGGGCAAGAAGGGAAAGAAATAACAAGTGCAAGGAGTACTGTAAAAGAGGGCGCATACGGTAGACTTTTGCAATTTCGAATTAAATCTGAATGCATATATATGAGTCGAGCATTTGTTGCAGAACTCTTTTTTTTTGTTTTTATTGTGTTGTTACATTGTTGGAGTTTGTGTTCAATTAAAAAAAAGAACTTTTATTTAAATGTATATCAACTGTATTGTACATGTGGAGTACAGAAGAACACCACGGAGCAAATAGGATGAAAATCGGGAATGGGCATGATGCCAGGTTGCATCAGAAAAAATTTGGGCGCGGTAGACCGCGGCACATGTTTTTCGTGATTTATTCAAAATGCCATCGTTTCAAGTTAATTTTCATAAAAAAAATGGCAAATTAATAGTGCAATCAATTCTTAACTCCATTGTGGGAAGGATCATTTCTGTCGTCATTTCTACGCTCAACACCCGCGGCAGTCGGTCGACTTCCTTCGCTCTCTCCCCGCCCTCACCTCCGTCTGCTTCTCTCTCCTTCCTCTTCCTTTCTTAGCTTCTCTGCCCTCTCTCTCTCTTCGCTTAGAAAAATGGGCAACGCCAACGACAAGTCCAAGAAGGAGCCAGCTTCGTCGGAGAAACCCGCTCCGACTGAGGTCTCTTGTAATGCTTCTAAATTAAGTAACGAGAGTCAAGAATAGAAGAATTGAAGATGCTGACGATGAGGGCGGAATCATTCGAAGAAATTTGGAAAATGTTTCAGGAGAAAATAAATCGTTCTCTGGCACCATTTATATCTCTAGAAGCGATATTCGGTGTCTGATTAATAAATTTTACAAGTAATATCCGTGTGTTATATCATGATTTTTTTCATTGCAATACGCCAGTTTGATCTGGCGTTTGTTATCGGGGTGTGAAATTTCCATTATTTCTAGAAGAAAGCCCAGAGCTCGCCAACCAGATTGGCTTCAACCATTCAGGTGCCCCCGTCCTCTTCCGCGCCCGATGTTTCAACCAGGGCGAAATGATTGTTTATCTAGTTGTTATGGTAGACATAACTTGTGGCAAAATTATTCAATTTCACAAAGAAAGACAAATTTTAAATGGAATATTTAATCATTGAGAATTTATCTCCATCAAAATAGATTGATGACAACCATCAAATTTTGTTTTTACTTTATAAATGCCAATAATATCGCCGATCGGAAAACAATTCTATAAATGTTAAATATTTGAGACTTGTAATTATTTAACTATTTTCAGAAGGTCCCGACTCCGTCGGTTACTTCGGCCTCTGCGGCGCCATCCACTTCCGGGATCCAGAAGGAGCAGGTTTCTGGGCAAAGATATTAAATTATCCTGCAAAACTTATGTAAGAATATCAAATATCAATCCCATCGCTACAGCTCCTCGAGCATCTGAGCTCGAGGAGCAGTGGATACTTGATATTCTTACCCAAGGCCAGGCAGCGGCGTCCACGAAACGGCATCTGTGACGACCTCTCCCCACCCCCACACATTACATGGAAATTTTTAATGTCTGGCGATCAATGCATTTACATATTTGATGCTCATAATTACACACAGAAAACGATGTGACACGGGATGTCACAATTTGATGTCACAATAATGTACCGATTTTACTTCGGTACATATGTGTTCCACCCCATGTCACAATTTATGTTCCAAAAAATTGTGACCTCCAGTGAAACAGAAATGTGACGCGCCATGTCACAATTAGGCGGCAGCACATAAATTGTGACATGCTCCCACCGTTAGCTCCGCCCCTTTTGCTCTCCCTCCCCCTTCATCCATTCTTCGAATTAGTGATTCATTTACTATTATGCATGCCACTGGCATTTAATAACAAGAAGAATTATTCATTAAGTTAGTGAGACCTTCAAAAGATTACAGTAACAACTCAACACATTCACAAGGAAACAGTAACAACTAACACACTTACAAGATAACCGCGCCGAGTTAAATGAATTTGGGCTACTTAATCATGATAAAATTGAGTTACTGGTCATAAAACGACAAGAATTAATACATTCTGTAAAGACTGTTTTTCTTAGAAGGATATGTCTATGTTACCAGTTACTTTCTGAATGAATCTTGGAAATAAAAATTCGATAGTTCTAAAATGAAAGAAACGTATAGCATGAAAGCAAGTTAAAAAATGAAACAATCTTTTACTAAGATGAAAGAATGTTCTCAAGTGAAATAAACTCAAGTAAAAGAAAATTTTCAGATGTAAGAGTCAACAAAAAAATGTGATCTAATGAGATCAGACTGGCCTCTATTCGGCCATAATGGCCTCCAACTTGCGGTAGATGAGCCCTGCATCTCTTGACATGGGCTCCGGAATGCCGAGCAGATTCGCAAGAAGGGACAGCTCTTGTTTCACTTCGTGTGGGTACTCGAGGTCGAACAACCAGAAGCAAGCGAGGTAGGAGAGAAGCGCATGGGCAAGGTCTCCAGAAACCTGCAGCAAGCGTATTATAAAGCAGGTAAAAAATAAATAAAAAAGCTATGAGTATAAGAATTTTTTTTAATTTGTTAAAATTACATTTTTTTAATTTGTTAAAATTACATTTCAACTTTTTTTTTTTAACAAAACATGACTGACGGTTACATCGACTCCCTCAAGAGCGATGATGAACTTGGCAGAGACATCACCGTATGCGACTATCACCGGCTGCCGGATGCCCTCATTCTTGAGTTGATCAAGAGCCGACGACGCAGAATGATGTGCCTAAGCAGCATAGTTTACACTCCTCTCGCTGTATCGTCTCTCTTTCTCGCTCCTTTTCACTCACAAGATAAGAAAAAGGCAACAGGAAACTAATGTCACTTAACTTATAAGCAATAGGTAGATATTGATTGGGAGTTTGAATTGTAATAAATAACGGACCAGGAAGCGATTGTAGACGAACTTGACACGAGATGGCTTCTTCTTTTTGTCTGTATGCTCGAACAGTGCCAGCATGTTGAGTAAGAACTCGAATGTAGCGAAATCTGAGGCATACAATTATTCTCTTTTTAACAGTTCGATGAATAGTTTGGAAATACAATTGAACCTGGGTTACAAAGATAAATACTTAGTACACATGGATGCATTTTTTTCGATAACTCAAAACTTTATAAGGTTGAAAATACCGAACCATTTGTTCCAGGCGGGAAGGCGTTCGCTTCAACAAGAGATCTTCTCTTCGCTTCGGATATTACGCGCAGGGCACGCTGAGACATTGCCGGCGCAATCTTCTCTTGCAATCTCCGTGGAAAGTCTCCCGCGGAAGCGCACTTTGACGCGATGAAGTCATCGACAATCTGCAAGCAAATTCAAAAGTATATTTGTCTAATGTGAATTCCAAAAATTTTGTTCTAAACTCAAGCCATAGAGCAAGAAATAACTCATGTAAGTATAGACAAATTATTTAAATGTAAAACAAAATCCGATAAATAAAAAATCACATACGTAACGGGACTGCGCGTAGAAGGAGTAACGTGTCGTTGTTGCTCGCGGAGGCTTGTTCTGGCAAAAGCGTATACGACAGTTTCTAAAAAAAATTATATATCGCCATTTGTGAGAGAGCTGCTACTAGTAGTAGAATTTTACATTTTAATCTAAAGACTCTCTTATATATGACAAAATGAAATATCTGTATAACTTTAAAGACTCGAGAGACAAAAACCTCTTCTGCTTAAGGAGTTCGAGGTGCTCGACAGAGCCGTGTATCAAGTTGTTAATTCGCTTAAACAAAAGGTTTTGTAATGCCTTTAATTTTCAAAATATAACAGTATCTTGTAGAGCTTTAACTGACATTTAAATGATCGTCAGTTTCTCTCTCCTCCTCGTTATCCGAAGAAGCAAGCCACTCTCGGCTGCCTGCTTTCTTCTTGTACTCTCTGATGGGCTGTGATAGCAAGCTTCTTTTTCCAAGAAGAGATCTGACCCGCCTAACGCGGCATTCGACAAGTCCCTTGTGGCTATCGATGAAGGCATCCTGAAATGCTTTCTGTAGTTACATCAGAGAAAATTCAGGTAACTAGCAATGCGTTATCGAGTCTTTCAAATTTCATAATGATCTTCATTCAGTTAAAAACTGTTGTGTAGAAAAAAAGGTTGCTAACTATAGAACAGTTGGGGTATCCTGCGAATAGATGCGTAACGAAGCTCCGCGTCTCTTTCGGGGATGGTTTTTCTCTGCTAAAAAAGTGCGGTAAAATATCAGTTGTTCAAGAGTTGAAAACTAGCGTGTCAGCGTATGTCAGCAGAAAGTCGGCGATCCTTCTCGTAAGCAGGCAGCGGCCAACCCTGTCGTCCGAAATGTCATACGACGGGTCATCTTGTAGCCTCTTGAGGAATGGAGCTCCTTGCTTGCCAACCAATAACTTCTCAAAGCTGCATTTCAAAAGGCGCTGGTTCAGACGATGGTAGAAGGGGTCTTAAACGCATACGTTTACTTGTTAAAAGGAAAATTAATTAGAAATCTGCTTGCGCCGAGTTTTGCTTGCATACTAAAGGATACAACAGACAAAAGTGCAGTTTACTAAACAGAAATTTAAAGGCCTGCCTGTGTACATCGTCCGATCTGGAACTGCCGAGGGAGTTCTGACCAACGGTGACTCCGAGCGAACTTGAGGTGTCGAGGGATGAGAAATCGCTAAGTAAATTAAATGAATTACTATCGTAGAGCTTACAATCTGAGTATGATTTACCTCCAAGCTCTTCAAGATCGCGATCTTTGTCGACTTCTCTCTCACAAGGGTTAGCATCTTCAACATCAACTGCGCGAGAGGGCGGAATGTCCAGAGGGACAACTCGCCAAGCAAGAGACACGTATTCCTCGGCCGTAGAACGTACCAAATCAATGTCGCCAGATGTCAACTCGAATGAGCAGAGAAGGCGACTCAACTCGGAAAAGCGCTGGAACAGAAGCCGGATCTCAGGTTCCGCAACCATTACGTCCAACGGGAAGAGAAATGGGACGAGCCGAATGAGAAATGCTGTGTCGGCTGCCTTTTGCCCGGACACAGGGTCACCTTGCGAAACATCGGCCGGGATTGGGTTGATTGTGCAGCTGCTGTCGACTCGCCCAGTAGCAAAGGCACATAACTTATCGTTGATATCCTTGAGCGGAAGTCCATTCCGAATGATGGCCCGAATGACCACTCCTAGAAGACGGCAGCTCTCGCCCTCGTACAAGTCGTGGGCGATATCACAGTAGGCATCCTCCGACACGTGGTATCCCGTAATGCCGTTGAGTGGCGAATCCCCCATCACGCCAAAAGCAGGAGGGCCGTTCGCTTGATACCTTAAGTTATCGCTTAAATTCATCCAATCTCCGATCAACGACAAAGGAACCGACCACGCCAAAGTCCGTAATTGGCAGTCCTTCTCTAGGTGAACGGCTCCAAAGTCGCGGTAGTTGGTCAAGCAGTGACGGCAAGGGAAACCTCCGGAAAAGCACGTCTGCATCTGGCGGACTTGGTTTAGTGCCAGGTTATCACCAAGAACCGAGTGCAGCCAAGGGTAGACGACAACGCTTCGCCCTCTCCACGACACCATGATTCCGTTTTCGTAGAGTACGTTCAACTCTACCTAAGAAGTTAAACTAATTGATGATCTTTATTTACAACTTTCACGCTTTTTAAAAATTTTACTTCAAATATATTACGGCACCTTGAAGCTTTCTAGAAGAGGCTTGTAGCCATAAGCCTTGTGATCAGACCCGTACGATGTCGCGTAGAGAAACCTAAAGCATTTACTTGAAGAACTGCTTTTTTTTATTTTAGCATTTTGACACTTACTTCCATTTATGTAGACACGAAGCATGCCGTCTCAGTCCGGAAAAAGTGAAGAACATCATGGTTTGAGAGTGGTTAGACGACGCCTTTCGTAGACCACTTCCAGGGCAAACGTCATCGAGGTATACCACAATCGGAAGTAGTGGTTTCTTCGTTCTGGAGGTAGCGTCACGAAACCGTTGCCCGTCCAGTGGAGACAGGAAATTCCCCCTTCCGAATGGCTCCATTTCTAACACCTGAAAAGCATACAGATTCTATATACTTCAATGTAACACAAAATAGCGATAAACCTGTTGAAATTCCACGTTCCGAAAGGCCGCTTCTATCGAATCCTTCAGTGGGACAATGTAGAACTTGCACGGTCGATCGACACGACTCTGCTTCCCATCCAAGTCGCGTACGGGGACAGTCATCGTCCCCATTTGTCGAGGCAAAGGTTCAATGTAGTCCTGTTCTTGTCGAAGCGCAGCCTTCCTTCTGTATGATGTAGCAACGGTGTTCAGTGTAGCCATAAACTGATCGAAATGGGAGTCGTTCATGGCTCGAACGTTCTTAGCGATACGGCGAATCAGATCCACCATTTTATCCGTTTCCGACTCTGTTATTCCAATTCGGCTTGTGGAGGTGAGGATCTCGGCTCTAATCGTTTCGCAGAAGTTGGTCGAATCATCAGCTTCGAGCGCTTCCGAGTCGTCATTCTCATCGTCCTCCTCCTCCAGCTCAGTTGCAGATATGTCGCCGTCCAACTCCTCAACATCCTCTTGAAGAGACGAGGCATCCATGTTGCCATTGTCATCAACATCCACATCCATTGCACCATCGCTATCGCTGCTGTCGGAATAAAGACCCCTCATCAGAGCAGGATCTGAAGAGAAGACTTGCGATGTTCAATAGTGAGGTACTGTTATTACTTGTTTAAATTACTACTCACGTTGTTGGCTCAAGTGAACCCGCCATGCTTGAAATCGTCCGAACTCAGATGAGCAAAAGCGGCAGTGATATTGATTTTCTCCAAGGTGTGACTGTTGACAATGCCGTTTTAAGTGGGCCAATGTAGGAAGCTCCTCCTCGCAGACGTCCGCTGGACAACGCATCGTTAAGATTCTAAACTGTAATTTGTTGTTTTCCTTTTTCATTAGATATTAACATTCAATGTTATCTTTCTATGTGCTCTTTCTTTCTATAGTTCTTGCAGCCTTGTATTCCTTTTTTCGTCTAAAACTTTCTTCCATAACTATATTGTTTTGTCTTAATAATGAATTTTTTTTCTGTATGAATATTCTTAAGCATATAACATGCTTAACAAATATTGGATATCGTAACGTAATTAAAAACCAACTTTGTAACAGAAAAATACAAATCACACGTTTGCATTTGTGCAATTCGTTAATTCTCAATTCGTTGTAACCAGTGGGTTGTGTTACAGTAGTTCATAGTAAACAAAAGAGTTGCCCAGAAAAAAATACTTTGTAAAAACTTTCAAATAACACTCTTACAATGGAGCGATTCGCTTATTTTCAATCAGTTGTTACTACTGGTTGGGTTACGGTAGTTTATAGTAAACATAAAGGTGCCCAGAAAAATCCACTCAAAAAACTTACTCTTTTGAATAGGAACGCAATCGCTTATTCTCAATTACTTCAAGGAATTTACTTGCACAGACACATACAGAACAGATTGGGATACGGTACCTTTAAGAAATTAAACTTGTCCAGAAATTTATCACTTTCCATTTAAAATAAATCATTGGTACGGATTCGCGAATTAATTCGCTCAAATTTCGTAAGGTTACGGTTCTGGGCAACTCTCCTGAAAATCAAGAACAGTTTCCCAGAAATGGGAGAAAATAAATACCTTTGAATATAATTTAAAAGTCAAAAGATATAAGCTTACATTCTCTAAACTTAGCGTAACTTCGCTAATCAATAGCAACTACAGCTTCGATAATTGTAATTGTAAGTCACATAAAGCACTTACAAAAGCATCTCAAGGTTTCAAGTAACTTTTCACTTGCACCAACAGTATTCCAATACTCGATAAGTTTAAGGACGAGAGTACGGTATGTTAAATATTTAAAAAAAATAAGTTAAATCACATCCCACCTTGCTGCAAATGTCGCACCGGAACGGCTTCCGATCAGTGTGGTTGACGGCGTGTTGTTGGAGACCTGGAAAAAACTTACATTTGGAAATATTTCAGTTCAGAATATACAATGGTAATCCTGTATAAAATGTTGAGCAAAAAAGAAGCATTAATTATTCGTCGTACCAAAATTTATTTTCTTTTTTTAAATATACACATCGAGTTGGGTTACGGTACTTCTTAGAAAAGAAAAGAAAGAAACAAGAAAAGAACAGTTTCGCTTATTTTAAATAAGTTATACAGAGCTGGTTTGATTACGGTTTTTTTTCTGGAAAACAAAAGAAACTTGCCCAGAAATTGAATTAACTACATAACCGATAGGGTATAAAAAGGTATTGTCGATTTCACAGAATAATTCCTAATTTTGGGCATCATCCTGAGGGACAGATGGGCAGAAACAGCTAACAAACCTTGCTAATATTTAGGATCATCGACAGTGGCTTCTATTCCCTGATAATAACAACTACAAATTTCTAACCACGTTACCCTAGAATTGAAGACTAGACAATGTATATAAACATAACGAACCTTCGCAAGTCTGCGGCAGCTTCAGATGGCAGAAGCGCGGTCTGCGCGGAGATGCGATGTCTTCCAGCTCCGGTAGGAAGTCAGGGGAAGAGTGCGTACCGATTTTCTAAACAACGCATTATTTATATTTAAAATCTTTTGAATTGTATTATCCTGCTTTCAAAGTTAAGAAAAATAATAAACGTGGAATAGGTAATAACAAATGAACAAGGAAAAAAAATGTTCGGAACAAACTTTTCAATGTGTGGGAAAATGAGTTTTTTGTACTCTTAAAGAACAATAAACGAACGAAACTTATTTAAAAGTCAAAGTTGTTAGACGAGTCTGAAAAGTTATCGTACCTGGACAAAAATGCAGCAGCTTAAGCGTTGAAGCTGCGCGGTGCGCGGTTGTTGGGTGGATTGGGCAAGAGAAATACTGAAAATATAAAATTGCTGAAATAAGTATACGAATTTCAACATGAAATATAAACGATAGTTAATGTACCAATAAAGAGAAAACACATTAAATATTTAAATTCGTTGGGAAGAATGGCAGCATCAATTAACAGATGTATCAACTTATGAAGAAAAGAATTAAAAGCAAACCACGCTCGGATGTCGAAAGAATTTGATCTTGCTGCGCGCGCCGACACGCTGTCTAGTTCCAGCAATCGCAGACAAGAAGGGCTAGCCTGATAAGAAAAGAACAACGTTGCATATTCAGCATATTTAATAATGCTAATTTTATCACTCATTCGTGAGAAAAGAATGACAAAAGTGCTGACAATAAGGGAATAAAAACTGCAATAGAAACTTGCAAGAATAAACATTAACAAATCAGCTTTTTCATATCAATAGCGGGATGAATGAGTTAAACTTTTCAATTACTTACTATTAGAAGTTGAGTCTCCAGTTGTTGATCGAGAGCACAAAGAGCAGCTTGGCTAACTACGCGGCCCGGGGACTCTCGCTTTCTAACTGACACAAAAGAGCAGAATCGCTACGCTTACACGTTATAAATGTCATATCAAAAAGCGATTCAATATTACAAACATGAAATAAAAAAAGGATAAGTTTTAAGTGTTTGTTAACCCGAGATTTTCTTCCGAAAATTAAACGTTCCGTTCAAATGATGATTCCGAATATTTTTTTAAACATGGTCGAAAGTGGTACAATGTCACATTTTCTGTTCTCGCATCGCCTCGTCCCCCCTTGCCACCAAAATGTGACATCCGTTGTCACAATTCTCTTCGGCGGCCGCTTGCGTGTCACATTTTTGGTCACAATTTTGGATGGAACATTAATTGTGCGTCACATTTTTTTCTGTGTGTTATCTAAATGTTTTCAGAAGTCCCCGGCTCCGTCGGCTACTTCGGCCTCTACTGCGACATCCACTTCCGGGATCAAAAAGGAGCAGGTATCTGGGCAAAGATATACCCTTCCAAACTTGGGTCAGAATATCAAGTATCAATGCCGTTGCTACTGCTCCTCGAGCCTCTGAGCAACGACGAGGTCAGGCAGTGGCTTAGACTGCACGGCGTCTTCGACGTCCTCACCCCACTTCAATTCTCTCAATCAAACACTTACATAGCTGTCACACAGATGACGTTTTCTTCACATATTTGTGCTATCAAATCGAAATATTAATTTCATAATCGATAAATAATTGTGTAAATAAGGTTGAAATATTTTCTTCGTTCTCTTCAGGCTCTTGTCCCGGCAACGCAGCCGGACTCCGCGGCCTCTGAAAATGTCGGTTTTTGGTGAATCTAGAAAGAAAGCTAGATACATAAATGAAATTAAAATAAGACTTGTAATTATTTAACTATTTTCAGAAGGCCTCGACTCCGTCGGCTATTTCGGTCTCTGCTGCGCCATCCACTTCCGGGATCCAGAAAGATCAGGTTTCTGGGCAAATATATATAAAAGTATCCCTCATAAATCGGGTAAGAATATAAAATATGAATCCCGATGGATGTTACGGCTCCTCAAGCCTGTGCCGTCTCTGAGCAACGACGATGCCAGATAGTGGCGTTCACTTCTCGGCATCTGCGATGACCCCCCTCCCCCCTCACCCACCCCCTTCTCCAACTCCCTCGATCAATCACTTACAATAAGCTTTTATACTGACAAACAAAGTTTTAATAACATATTTGGCTATCAAATCGAAATATCAATTTAATGATCGACGAATAAATATATACATAAATAAGATTAAAATATTTTCTTTGTTCTCTTCAGGCTCTTGTCCCGGCAACGCAGCCGGACTCCGCGGCCTCTGACGATGTCGGTGCTGGATGAATCTTCAAAGAAAGCCAAAACAATAGATAGGATAAAGCATGAATTTTAAATGCAGGAGGAGATTAAAGAGGAGGACGCTCGTGGAGCGCCCGAGCCAGTTCAGCCCCCAGCCATTCAGCAGGCGGAGCACGTCAAGGCTAGCGAGGTCAACTTCTTTCCATGTCTCCGCCTTCTCAGTCATCACACCTACCTCTCCTTCCTCCATCTTCTCTCCCACTCACTCTCTGAATACTTCCATCCACTCCCTCTCTCTCTCTCCCTCTCTCTCTCCCTCTCTCTCTCTCTCCCTCTCTTTCTCTCTCTCACTTGCAGAGAGCCCCTCAGGTCGAAGGCGAATTGCTGGTCGAGCTGCCGGCCTCTCCCTCTCCTCGTTCGCCAACCAAGGTGAATTCAGAAAGAAGAACCGCTTCATCTTTCTCTGTAATAATAAACAGTCGAAACTGCAGCCATTGAAAAGTTGCCGATTGTAGGGTGCGAGAGAGCAAAGTTGATCAGTTATTCCGATTTGCAGCAGCCGCAGAAGTAGAAGAAGAGGGCTGTGAAGCACTCCGTTGTTCTTCTTCTCCATACAAACGATAAAGAACGGCCAGACTGGAGAGATCTTGACAGCTGAGGCTAACAATAAGCAAGAGCACAATTACATATATAACACTTGAAGTCCATTCATGCAATACGAAGAACTTAAAAATATCCATTGCCAGACAAACTGAAAGACTGCTTGAATACTTTTAGACCGTAGGAATTCATAGTGTTTTAACAATAACATTGTTTAACTGCTATAAAAGTAACTTTGGAACACAACTTGAGAGACACCAATTAAATTCCTTGAAACATCAAGACGAGATGTGGCAACTTAAACGGTCTGAGCCTATCGACAGAAGAAGCGTAATCTGCTGGCCGAATGCAAGAAGCTCCTCTCTTGATCTTGTCGTCGAAACTTGCGAGAGTGTTGCTTGCCATCGGTGAGTCGAGCCAAGAAGAAGGCACATTCCAAGAAAGTCACGGCAGAGCAGCCTAGGAAGAAGCCAGCCAGACCACCCATGGACACTAGCACGGAGCCGAACTACAATCGGGTATATACATATAAGCAAATAAATAATATTTATTTATTTATTATTAATTTATAAATATATGGCGAAGTTATTGAAAGCTACATATATGTCCACAGCGGATTATATGGTTGAAACTATGGTATTACTGCCTAAAACAGTAAATGTGTTATAATCAAAGACTTGAAGAACAGAACAGTCTTATCTGATATTTCGTATTCCCGCCTTCTTTTCATCTCTCTCGCTTCTTTTACCGCATTCGCTTACCATAATTTTGAGCCCTTCAATCTCCATGTTGACGTCTGATGAAGCGAAGAAGATGACAACGTGTCCCTTTAGTTAAATATCTATTGAAAGATTCTTAAAATTAAAATTCAAAGTATTCTAAGTATACACATTCTTCTTTTCGTGCACTTTACCAAGCTTCTTCTGCACTCGTCGTCGTCTGGTAAAGAAGTGTCGTTGTCGTAGGAGAGACTCGCATTCGAGCACAGCACCTCCATCTTAATTCAGTTCTTTTTTATTTTCTTTTCTTTTTGAATACATTCATAAGAACGGTACCACTCAGGGTCTCGGTATGAGGAGGAGTCTGTACATTACAAATTCACGCATGCATACATATATACATATTTGCATATTATAACACAGCAGCATGTTTGCCGCTGAAACGGTGAGCACTTGAAGTGAGTGAAAAATATATTTGATGACCATTTGTTGAAGCACCTAAAATCACACCATATCATCCGTGAATGCGAGCTGGAAGACCTCGGTGACGTACGTGACTTCTTCGCATGGTTGTGGGCACTTGCATTCTGGCCAGCGAGAGGGGTCTCCGCGAGAGGAGAGCACGGCGGAAATGCACTGCACTAAATTATGTAATTAATCGTTCATGGCCATTAAAGACCGCCTCCTAATTACAAACATTACAGGAGGATTATCGTCGAATAATAAAGGAATTGCCGCATTCTCTCATTTCCAAGAATCAACGCTTTCCTCCAGGCTCTTCCTATTAAATTCCCTGACGCTTATCGAAGCCGCAGGTCGGCGAGTCTTGCTTCCGCGCATACATCGCATCCATGCAGCCGCACTCAGCAAACACTACGTCCTGGTAGCACGAACGGTAGCAACCCTTAAATCAGCGGAAATCCCTGTTTGAATTCGCGCCCTTTATCTTGAATATAGTTCCGTTGAAGGATGTGTGAATACGAGCGCATCGGACACACTACGAGAGCTAATTCGAACAAATTACAATTGATTTTCATGAAATTGAAAGTATGTACATACATACATATATAAACTTCTTATTTTGTCGAAATGTGTACGTCATTTATTCATTATGCCTTACTAACTGAGATGTCGACTAACAATAAGCCAATGAAGAAGCACGAAAAATGTATTTCGTTAAATCTTTCACCATTTGACTGACATCAATTGTGTAGTCGGAGTCGAGATAGAATGAAGAAACTTCCGATTTGTCACGCACGCATTCCTTCGCCCACCCGCTGAACGATCTACGGCGATTCTGAAAAGAAATTGTATTATATTGAAAATTCTAGCCCGAAAAATAAGTCATAAACTTTACGCGCCTCTGTTAGAAGAATGGTCGTTTTTGTGCCAGGAAGAACGCTAAAACTTTTGCTCTCCACACTGACACCATAGGATGCTGCAATTACTTACATATTTTTCATTTGATATTTTACTTTTTTTTCTGAATAGCCAAAAGTCTAAAATTAAACTTCGATGGCGGCAATATAAAAGTGGGATCGCGAGGAGGCAAACGAATAATAATACCGTGATGAATGAATACTTGAATGCCGGTTGTTGCGGACCACTGGACTTGATTTGAATTCTGCGAGTTGACGGTAACATGAAGTCCTGCCAATTGACTCCGCTGCATTTATGACATCTTCTTTATGTACATATACATATAGTGATAATAGAGTGAAACCTTGGCTTTCGTCCATTGTTGCTGCATATTTCGTCGTATTCCTTCCAAACACAAAGCAATTGCCAAGAAAAGGGTCTTGGAGCAGTTGGAAATCAGCGCTAAATCAGGAAGATTGCTAAATTGCTTTAAACTAGCATGAATAAAATACATAATGTTTTTACCATTGCAAACCATTTTTATTTTCCAATGTAACAAACAATTTGATTATAAACAACGCTCTGCGTTCACTGACACCTTGTCGATGACTCGGTCAGCAAAGCGTGCGTCCACGATGGTGTCTTCAAGGGTCCAGCTAAGGTTACGAAGATCGCCGCCATTGGTGAAATCGCTGAGAAACGCCGGAAGCGCTGCCATTAGAACGGCCGGCGATTGCTTGCCGGTCATGAGCGTCTGTGAAATGTATGCCTTCTCTCTGGACGCTTTCCCTCTGGCTCTACTAAATATATGCACATATGTACATGTGCACTTTACAGATGAACCTTGAGCAGCTTTATCTTTATTTTAAACCCTCCCTTTTATTTCGCCGAATAGTTTAATTATATCCACTTTTTGCTGTTGTTTTTGGTTATTGACAGCCATTTGAATATTTGAGACAAAGGACACTAACATCTTGCACGTTCTGCATCACTTCTTTTCCGTACTTTTCTTCAAGTAAATCCCAGGAACTCCGCGCTGAACAGAGAGAGAATCTTACTTGCTTATGGTTAGCTCATTATTCCTATTAATTAATTAATTTAAATCTCTTCAATAATTCAGGCGGCACAAACAGATGCCGCATTCCGAGCCGGTGAAGTTGGCTGAGCAGACGCAGTGCTCCCCTTGGCTGGTGTTTTGGCAAGTCGCCAACGTATCAATCATCGAGCATCTTTAGAGAAGATATACATAATTATTTGATAAATAAAGAATAAATAAACTGAAAATAATCAAACCAAAATAAACATTTCCATCGACCACCCACGTCTCAAGAATACTACTCAACTGATATGTGCTTGCTAGCCTGTTTGCATGAATGCCACCGGTTGCTGTCTTGAATTCAAGACACTTTCCATTGCCCTGAACTGGCTCGCTCTCGTAACTGGCGACTTCCGTTCCATTCAGAATGCAGCTGAATGAATGGGTGCTGGCTTATCCGCTCGCTCTACTATTCGTTTTAAAAGAGCACGAAAATCTCTCTTCAAATCTACTTCAGTTTTCCCTCTCATGACACTCTCGCCCTTGTATCAGGCAAAACGAATTCAAGATTGGATTTTGGCTTTATCGATTTTCTCAAGTCTTCCTTGAATTCTCATCTCTATTGTACATTTATTTTTGTCTGCATTAATCTCTGATGACTTGTTAGAGATGAAAATGCTCACGTTCCTCCGTTGTTCGCAGTCGACCTTCTCGACCGACGCCCTGTCGTTGTTGAGCTTCCACATTCCGTTTCCGCGTAGGTTACGGTGCAATTTGGAGTCACGGACAAGTTATATGATGAATCATCTGTAAATATTGTGTGTTTTTGTTAGAATCTGAGCCTTTATATACAGCCTAATAATGTACATTCGATATCCGCTTTTCTTTTTTGAAAGCATTGCACGATAAAACTCGCATAGGAATTTCTTTCCCCCGTCGAGTTCAAAATATTTCTCGCACACAAATGTTGCACTAATTTTTTTTTATCTTTCATCGTTAATGCTGAAGTATTTTTTAATATGTTTCCTATTATTTTAGTATTATTGCATATTTTATTAGTCTTGGCATTTTTTAAGATTATTATTTAGATGAAGCCTACTTTTCATGCATCCAGAATAAACGGCGAGCACTCCGCCATTGTATGAGCACAGCATCGACGAAGTCGCGTTTGTGTCAAGACCCACAAAGATCTCGCCGGACATTTCTTGCTTCCTCCCTTCTGAATCCTGCAATGTTCAAGATTGCGTGAATCAATGTAGACATGTTTTTGCATAATTGGAAAAGTAGTCTTATTAAACACGATTTAAATGATTTAAAAAAATTTATGCAAATGAGTATAAATACCGACGTAATACGTCACAGTGGCATTGTAGCACGCGGAAACGCATGCACATTTATGGCTTGTCGGAAGAGCGGCCGAGTTCGCGATCTCACAAATGTCATGAGCGACTTCAGACTCGCACAGAGGCGTCTGCAACCAGCGAATGCATCTCCCATCTCTTTCTCTCTCGCGCTCTCTCCCTCTCCCTCTCTCTCTCAAACTCTCCATTTCTCGCTCTCGATCTCTCTCTCTCTCATAAACCTATCCAAACTTGTTTATCCATACTAGTGAAATTCAAATATTAGTTATACACGTTATGAATTTCCTCTTACAATTAGCTTTGAAAAGGCAACAAAGCGGCTAACCTGACTTATAAGCTCTGGAAAATCGAATTTTCTACTACACGAATGGACGTAATAATCTGAATGGAACAATGCTACAATAATTATCTCCTTTTCCAAGTACCACTTACCTAGTAGTATGGTCGACAAGAGAGTGATATCCACAATGACACGTATCATTATCGGTGACCTGATCTTTCTTCAAATAATTTTCTTCTAATCATGCTTTAAATGGTAGCAGATAACTGAGTTACAAGCGAGTAACACAGGTGGG
Organism: Allodiplogaster sudhausi; assembly: GCA_945643635.1. Classification (NCBI taxonomy): domain Eukaryota; kingdom Metazoa; phylum Nematoda; class Chromadorea; order Rhabditida; family Diplogasteridae; genus Allodiplogaster; species Allodiplogaster sudhausi. The sequence continues at coordinate 2,345,679 of CALZFC010000248.1, forward strand.
CTCATTAACAATAAGTAACAGGTGAGTTGCTCGGCGCGAAATTCAGTTTGAACTTTAATTCCTTACAATTCGAGAAATAAGAAGTAAACTCGTATGTTCTAGATTGCAGGAGAAATAGTGAATTTCTGGGTCTCATCTAGGTTTCTCTCGTACATCGTCTCTGCCCATAATGACCGATTCTGCACGTAGATTGGCATAACTTCCCGCAGTGGCATGCTAATGTCGGTTCCAAGAATCCAACGGGCCTAGCAATCAGAGAAAACATGGAAAAGAGTAAGAGAAGATGAGAATGGAACACGAAACGGTACACAAAAAGAGCAATGAACGAACATTAATGCAAAAGAAAGGAGACAAATGCAAAGAAACAAGACTTCTTTCTTTTGCTAACTGTTCTTTCTTTGCGCTTTTTGTGTGCTGTTTCGTGTTCTATTCACATCTCAACTTGTTCTTTTCCACTTTTTTCTCGACTTGCTAAGGCAGTTGGATTCTTGGAACTGACATGAGAATGCCATTGCAGGAAGGTCATTGAAAATAATGGCAATATACTTACAGAAGGTGTCATAATTAGCGGAGAGCGGAGATGATGCACATACAAGAGCAGAAATTCACTGTTTCTCTTGCAACGTACTCTCCCGCCCAGGACCTTGGTACCAAGGACGCTTCGGATGATTCAAACGCTTCCAAATGCATCCTCGCTAATAACTTTTGTTCTAGGAAAAACTAAAATATTTTAAATGGTACATTAGTTTGCTTATAGAGAACGGATGCAACTAATAAAAAATCGATAATTTCTAATTATTTGTTAAGAAGTTATCAGTTTTGCTTACAAAAAATTTCATTTCTTATACTTTTCAATGAAATTTCTCCTGTACACATAATAAAAAAGAAATTGCAACCGGCACTTTATTTTGAAAACTAATTACTTGATTAGAATCAGAATCGCTAGGCGAATCTTCTCAGCAAATGAACATGCGTGATAAGGTCTGACTTATCGATTTCCGTTATCAATGATACAATCTCTAATTTTATTATTTGGGGATGTGGGTAGAGACAAAATAATAGTACAGAAGAAATTTCATTGAAAAATATAAGAAATGCAATTTTTTTAAGCAAAAACTGATATCTTCTTATCAAATGATTAAAAATTATCGATTTTTTATCAGTAGCATCTGTTCGCTATAAGCAAACAACCAGTTAAAATATTTTAGTCTTTCCTAGCAAAATCGTTATTAACGAGGATGCATTTGGATGCGTCCGATGCGTCCGACGCATCCTTGGTACCAAGATCCTGGGCGGGACTGTACATACATACATATGTTTTAACGTGGAGTCTTCCTGTGTCAATCTCTTGCCCTTTCTCTTTCCTCTTCCTTCTCAGACATGCGCTCATGTTGTTATCCTTGGCTTCTTTCTTCGTGCTGCTTATTTTTCTCTGTGATTCTCTTCGCTGTATTCCATCTCTCCGTGTTTTTCTATGGTTATATCGCCAACAATGGATGACTCCTGAATCATTTGTTTTTGAAGAGGAATAGGAATCATCTGGTCTAACTATATTTGTTTTGTGAGTTTCTTGTGTACACTGTCTCTTCTTCGATGTTGTGTATCTTCCATGCCATTTCGCTTAATTAACATGGTTCTTCCATTACTCTAACCTTCATTTCGTTTCTCCTTTCTACCTCTCTCTTTGCTTATCAAACCTTCATTTCGTTTCTCCTTTCTACCTCTCTCTTTGCTTATCACTCTTTATCTGTGTTTCGCTCTCCCTCCCTCTCTCTCTCTTCCTCTCTCTCCCTTATCTCGTACTCTCTTCTCTCTATCCCTCCCTCTCTTCTATTTTCATCTCTCTCCTCCCTCTCCCTGTTCTCTTTCCATCTCTCTCTCTCTCTCCCTCTTTCTTTCTTTCTTTCTTTCTCTCTCTCTCTCTCTCTCTCTCTCTCTCTCTCTCTTTCAGGCAACAACCTCCCCCGCCGCCATCACATCCAGCGCCTTCACCTTTTCCCCGACGATCGGATGCCTGACTTTGTGCGCGGCAACATTGGCAACGTGGTATGTGTGGATTAATATTGTTTGGCTAGTTTACATTTTGACACAAGATATACTATATGTAGTTCATTTTTTTTGCTTTCTAATAACCTAGATACTTGACCTAGATATACTTTTAAAGTTTCTTTTCCAATTTGTTCTCTTTTCTATTTTTCTTGTTCTCTTTCTCTCTCTGTTTTTCTTCAAATGATTTTCTTCTAATAATTTTTAAATGGTAGCAGATAACTGAGTTACAAGCGAGTAACACAGATCGGCTCATTAACAATATGTAACTAGTGAATTGCTCGGCGCGAAATTCAGTTTGAACTTTAATTCCTTACAATTCGAGACATAAGAGGCAAACTCGTGTGTTCTAGATTGCAGGAGAAATAGTGAATTTCTGGGTCTCATCTAGGTTTCTCTCGTACATCGTCTCTGCCCATAATGACCGATTCTGCACGTAGATTGGCATAACTTCCCGCAGTGGCATGCTAATGTCGGTTCCAAGAATCCAACGGGCCTAGCAATCAGAGAAAACATGGAAAAGAGAAAGAGAAGATGAGAATGGAACACGAAACGGTACACAAAAAGAGCAATGAATGAACATTAATGCAAAAGAAAGGAGACAAATGCAAAGAAACAAACTTCTTTCTTTTGCTAACTGTTCATTCTTTGCGCTTTTTGTGTGCTGTTAAGTGTTCTATTCACATCTCAACTTGTTCTTTTCCACTTTTTCTCTACTTGCTAGGGCAGTTGGATTCTTGGAACTGACATGAAAATGCCATTGCAGGAAGCTCAATGAATATAATGGCAATATCTCGACGTAGAATGGTCGTTTTTAACGAGAGAAAAAGAAAATTCTCCATGCCTGAATTGGCCGATTTCTTTTAAAATTATTAGAAGAAAAATTATTCACATACATTCATATTTATATTCAATTTCCTGAAAAATTATATGAACAAAATCACATCCAAATAAATAAAGAAAATCGCTCGAAAAAAACTTGAAGCAAAATATTTTTAAAAAACAATCAATGAGGCAACAATAGAGAGATACGTATCTGAATATCAAAATTCATTTATCTATGCAAAAATAAGCGCATAATTTATGTTAAATGAGAGAAAAATAAATTTCTCAAAATAAAGCAGTTAACAATAAGAGCTTGCGAGTATTTCCTTCCTGTTGATTTTCTTCTTCTCCTCTCTTTGGCCTCAGTAATCCTCCTCCTAGTGACACGCCCACAAAACATCATTCTTTGTTAAAGTTCCTTTTGTTCTACAACTCTTCCTTCTGTCGTCGCCAAAGAAAAGCAAACTAGATTTTTTCTCCCCTTCGCTTCCGTTGGGTTCCAAGGGTGGATGTGTTATTATTGGAATTCCACTAAAATGAAGTTGCAGAAAAAAATATTTTCTGACGAACATTCAGGTAATTAAATAATATACATACATACATACAAATCGATTGCCTATGATCTCACTAATACGATGGTATTGTACGCAAGTGGAAACGCAGCTCCAGCACTAAATTGTTGAAATATTCAGCAATAGCAAGACGCTGTAATTGTAGTCCAATTCTATGTCTTTCGATGCAGAAGACGGTGGGAGGAACCGGCGTTTCACAGGTTTATTTCCGGAACCATACCAGCCAACAAGAGGAGGCAACCGCTCACGAAGAAACAAGGAGGGGAGGCTGACTATAAATGCCTTGAAAACCTAATAGCACTGCCAAACATCTGGCTATGTTTGGCAGTAAAAAGGCAATAAGGAAGAAAGCGTGAGGAAAGTACACCGTTGCCTGAAACAGAATTAAGGTAACTAATTGTAAAATAAAAATTATATATCATTGGATCAATCCGAAGTACTCTTTCTTTTTCTCCGTTTGCACTCAAGCGCATCTGCCATTATCATTCGCCGACTTCACCACAATCAACTTTATTTCTCTTTCTTCTTTTCTTCTCGCGATCTCCCTCTGTGAACCCTTTTCTATCGTTCTGCTAAAGAAGTAAGATCTACGCGAAAAATCTTTTAATGATGTCTGTGTCCTTCCACACATTTCGGCATGTTGAAAATGAAAGAGAGAGAGAGAGAGAGAGAGCAAGAGAGAGAGAGAAAAGAGACAGGGAGAGAAAGGAGAGAGTGTGAGAGCGAGAGGTGAAAAGACAAAGACAGTGAGGGCAAAAGTTAGAGATAGAGAGCAAAGGTTGGAGATAGAGATAGAGAAAAAGAGACAAAGAAAAGTGAAGAGAGAGAAACGAGAGATAAGAGAGAGAGAGAGAAAAGGAGAAAGAGACAGAGAGAAAGAGAGAGTCAGAGAAAAAGAGAGAGAGAGAGAGAAAGCGAGGAGAGAATGAGAGAGTGTTTGTGTCCACGTCCCACTACAGCCCACGCTTTCGCGTGTCTGTCTCCAAAAAAAAGGTGCCTTCTTTTCCTCATTATGTTCGGTGTCATAGAAATGCAAACTTGCCCGTTGTTGTCACTCGAAGAAGAGAGTCCAAAGGCTGGTCATGGCATTCATCGGAGAGAGAGCATTTTTACATTTTTAGCATGGCTCTTCATTTCATTTTCTACTAAAATCATATCTAACTAACCAAACATATAAGTGAGGATAAAAAGTGTTCCAATAATTTTTTCCTACAATAACGGGGGAAAAGGACAAATATTATTTTATTTATCGACGCTGGTGTCAGCCCTTTGCTTAATCATGAAAAAGTTTCCAAATACCGCGATAATGTTGATTGTGGGTGAGGGTGAGGAAACAGTGAGAGAGATAGAAATAACGATAGAGAGAGGGCAGTTTTTGAGTGGCAGCGCTGCTCTCAGCACACACGCGAGCGAAAATCCGGCAGATGTAGGGTGCGCAAGTGATGGGGCTTATAAAACGATCCTCGTTCGTTCTTCCTTCACGAAGCGCTCTCCAGCTCCACACAAGTCATTTGAACGGCTCGTGTGGCGTTATAATGAGCGGAAATCAACGTCCGTTAACAATTGGGAGTTCTGGGTTGTCTCTTATCTTCCTGACCTATGGATGCACATCCCTTATTACCTTTGCAACTTTTCGCAACTATCCCATGCAAAGCTAACGACTTGGAAGTATATACAATGTACAAAATTATTCGTTCATTTACAACTTTGATTGATTGCTAATACTTTATAAAATTTTACTACCAGATCAGATTATAATTGGCTCGATTCTCTTCTCATAATTAGATTCCGTTGATGCTGTGGATGTCGACCTCGATCTGGATATTGAAAAAAATATATATGGTTAAAATTTTATTTTCCAGCTTTTTAAAATATAAAAGTTATGTATATCGAAAGAAAGTTAATTTTCCCCAGTCATTATCCTTGGTCAAGTTTACTTTTCCTTTCTTTTTTAACTTCTAAACTAGCCTCAACAAAGGCGACGTCGTGCTCGACATAGCCGCGCCCCTCGCGCATGGCGTCGACGCGGATGAAGCGTTGCAGGCCAAAGGCAGGATTGCGGTCGGCACGGGGCCGGCTGAGGAAGGGCGCGTTCTTGGGCAGCGGACGAGGGGTCAGCGTCATCGAATCTGGAGGGAATCTCTTGCTTTCTCTCTCACTCTCTTTCTTTCTCGCGCTCTCCCTCTCTCTCTCCCTCTCGCTCGTTCAGTCTCTCTCTCTCTCTCTCTCTCTTTCGCTCGCTCGCTCGCTTCCTTTCTCTCCCTAACTCTCTCTCTCTCTCTCTTATTTCTTTCTCGTTCCATTTCCTTATCTCATACTCTCTGTCCTCCCTCTTTAATTCCTACGCTCTCTCTTTCTCTCGTTGTCCTGAACGATGGAATCATTCCTGACGATGTTCAATGTTCTCCTTTTGCGAGAGCAGTGTGAATGTGACGGGCGCAGCGAATGGCCACGGCAGCATTCCGTCAAAGTCACTGCGCACGAGTGACACGAACACAGAGACACACTCGCGGAGGGCTACGGAGAGAGAGAGTACGGTAGACTAGATATCGATTAGATAGAATAATATCCACTACAACATAACAAACAAAACAATCATGGTTCATGAGAAAAGTATCCCGTCTCCATTCACCTTCGCCATCGCCCCAAGGCGCCAGCATCGCGACCAGCTTGTAGCCATTGCAGTGAGAGAGGAACGGACGAGAGAAGATGAGAGCCTGTGATCAGAGAGAGAGAGAGGGAGAGATAGAGAGAGAGAAAGTGCGACGGACGTAACTATTTGATTTGCATTGTTACGCTCATAATATTTATGTATGTACATAACTATGAAGTTCATAATATTTGCTGTGCTTTTGTTTCATAATGTTGTTGTTATTTATTGTTCCTGGTAACATTTTCTTTTTCTACCTTTTCTTATCAATCAAACCGTTTTGCCATTACGAGCCGCTGAAAAGTGCTTGGCGTAGTCGTCGATGCGCCAGATGAGCTGGCAACTGTAGTAGGAGAAGAAAAAAGTTCGAAGGGTTGGGGGGAGGGTAAATTGAATTTTGAATTTGGCGCAAAATATTTTCGCTGCGAGATTTGTACCTGTAGAGCTTCTCATTGGCGGCGGCGCGGCGCGCAAGGCTGTCGTCGATCTCGAGAGGGGTCGACGCAGCGGCTAGCTGCTCGCGCACCGTGGATTGCAGACGGAGGACAGCGTCGCAAAGTTGGGAAAGATGGAGGAATCTGGCGGAGGGAAGGAGAGAGAGAGAGAGAGAGAGAGAGAGAGAGAGAGAAAGAAAGTAATTAGGGAGGGATAAGTAGAGGGGGAGAGAGAGATAAGAGAGAGAGCATCACAGAGATACCCAATGTTAAAAAAGATAGATATGGAGAGAGTGAGAGAAAGAAAGAGAAAGACAGAGGGAGAAATGGAGAGACAGAAATAGAGAGTGAGGGAAAGAGAGAGAGAAAGAGCAATAGAGATAGAGAGAGATAGAGAAGACTCCAGAATGTCTCACCGATCATCCCTGACATGCTTCTGGACGGCCGGTCGCTCGCCGACAGTCGAGCAGCCAAACTCGGCGAATGGACAGGTAATCGTGCCATCCGGAAGGAGCGCTTTCTTCTCCTCCTCCCCATCCTCAGACTTCTTCTTTTTGCCTGTATACATACATATTATGTACAAACATGTCTACTGCACAATATATTTCTTATCGCTCTACCATTGCTAACCCGTGACTGCCTCCTCCTCCTTCTTCTTCTTTTCTTCTCCTTCATCTTCTTCCTTCTCGCCTGCTGCGGCCACTTTCGGCGTGTCCACCAAAGGCGAGCGAAGTGGCGTCGCCGGGCGACTTCCGTTTGCTGTCAATTATCGATTTGTTGATCAATTATCATTTTTTCCCCCAATTTTTGGATTAATAGACTGAACAAATTCACAAGTTTTGCCTGCCAACTACATTGCCTTTTGTGAATGCATTTCTGGTCAGCTTCTTCATGAATCTGCTCCGATAAGACTTTTCGCAAGTCCATCGATGGCTCATCATCGTGAAGAAACCAAAATTGCTTTAACAAATTGAAATTGTCCTTTACCGTATAACATTGTCGCTAAAATGTTCTTATGGATAAGAACCTCAGAAGATCAAGTTCAGTTCTGAGAAAACGCGCGGAAAGTGTTTTTGGTGTGTCTGCATTTAAAAGAAAATGTGTTGTTTATCGCGCACATATTGCCATTTGCGAAATGGCATGGGAGAATGAAACTTAAACACACAGAAAGAGGCACGTTGGCCGGCTATTCTCGGGCAGTGGAGATGATAGAGTAGGAAGAGTGAGGGAACTTGCAAGCCAGAGGAATTGAACCTTGATCTTTACGTATGATCCGCTGAACAAACTACCAACTGGCTAACCTACCTGCATATATACTTTTAAAAATTTCAGTGAATGACTAGCCTGACGAAAGTCTCAGTGGGTCTTTCTTGATAAAATGTTGTCCCGGCGAGTCGACTGGAGTTATTTCGACGTGGTTGTTGTCGTTGGGCTGATTAAGGAGCTCTCTTTTCATTTCCGATTCTCTATTTCTCGATCCTTCCCTCTCTCTCTCTCTCTCTCCCTCTCTATGTTTCTTCCGTTGCACTATTTTTACTTGCATCGCGCTCTCCCCATCTCTCCTCATTGTCAGGACCCGGAACATAATGGCTCAGTTCATATTTTTGCTTAAATTCTGTTTATTTTTCACTCTTCCAAGATGTGAACTTTTCCATGTGCTCCATGCCTAAACTATCTATCCTTACCGTATCCCCGAGCCGCGCGTTCGCGACGAGACCCGGCGATGGCGAGCGTTGCTTGAGATCCTGATTAGAGCTGGCCGGCTTCACTTCGATCAGGCGTGGTCGCTCTGGCTGTGTCTTTGGGGTCATTGGCTGGAAAATAACATTTCTATAATTCTTAGCCAATAGTCTACAGTACCCACACATTCATAGCATATCAAAGATAATCTACTCAACCCATTGCTCAGATAGCTCACATACATGTGAGGGAGCACTAAACTCAACCGTAATCTATTTAAATTTCCCCAGACCATTGTTGTCGCGTCCCTCTAAATTGCACAAGCTCTCTTGCCCTTGTGTCTCTGGGAAATAGGCGCGAATTCAAGTACGAATTTTGAGCACTTATTAAATCGCAACTGAACGTACTCGACCACGAAACTCGCCAGATGACGGTGCGACAGATGGCTCCATGCTTTTGTCTGTATGGCTGTGCTGCTGCCTCTGGCGGGGAACAGGAAGGAAGAAGAAGGAAAGGCAGGATCTTCCCTCAGCATCGCCGATCGCCACTGGCAACGGCCCTCTAGCCTATTTGTTGCCACGGTGAAGATGCGCTGCCGCCGTGGATACGGCTGACAAGAAGCGCATCTTCTTTCTTCAATCGTCCAACATCTCGAGCAACAAGAAAATAGGGAGGAGAGAGAGAGAAAAAAAGTAAATTATTGATTTGGCAAATAATTTTTTTAGATTCTTTCGTTGAACACAAACTTCAACTCGGGACACAAAATTATCAAGATTGTGCTTCCCATAAGCGAATAGCTGGAAGCATAATGGTATCACAACTTAAATGGAGTCTTACATTCATTCATATATTCCCGGAATCTTTCCCCATTGAGTGCGCAATCAATTTGGGCTGAATTTGCTAAGGTAATGAAGTGCAGACGTCATGGCGAGAAAAACCCATACAATTTATTGTTTTCATAAACGACACTTGGAGAAGCATAGGCAGACGAACAAATTGTACCTGTTGAAATAGTAGTTTTACCATATTTGAAACCCGAATTACAAAGAAGTGCCCGTTTTGGCTCTTCTATGTATGTAGTTTATGATTTACTAACCAACATATTTTTTATTGACGGAATGCTAGTGGCAATAAAGTTGTAGTTATAACCTTTAGTTCTTTAGATCTATCTCTCTCTCTCTCTCTCTCTCTCTCTCTCTCTCTATCTCTCATGCTCTCCTTCCTTTGCATACTCTCTAATTCACATTTTCTGTCTCCTCTCGATGTCTGCATCTTCGTTTCGTCTTCCTCTTATCAGCTTCCCCAACGTCACCATGAAGCGCGCTTCGCATATCTAAATGATCAATTCCCGGCCCAACACATTAAGATCAGATTATTCGCAAGTCAAGGATACTCTGCGTGTTCTCCTCTTATTCTGCTATCTCGCCCGAGCAGAGTTGGGAACTCATATACATACATGCATACATACATATGTATGTACGTGTAGAGGTGAAAGCGCAGACAATCTGTGCTTTATATCCGTTATGATTAACTGATAGCTAGATGCTCTCTGTTATTTTTGTGCGTATGGCAGAGTCACATGGACATTGCCACGTGATAAATGTAATTACCTCTCTTTAAATAGTGATATTATTGATATGTATAATGTAAACTAGATAACTTTAAAATATGTAAGTAATAATAGAAACAAGAGTAAATATATTTTCACGTTATTTACATACCTCAAACCCCACTTCCCCACAAGTCAGTTCTCCGAATACTCTCACCAGGAAATGGTCAGAAACCCTGCAGCTAATTTTTATACTCCGTCACACCAAATTTCAAGGGCTTTCATTTGAGCTATAAATTGTATTTTTTCGAGTGCAGGGTTTCAGACCATTCCCTGGTCAGGTCAGAACAATTCTCGGTGCCAGTAGACAAGTGATTGCACTGACTCATGCATAATAATGCGTGTCTTCTTTGTGCCGCACTTCCATGACAGCCAACCTATTTATTACTTGGCGGCTTCTGATCAAAGAACTTACCCCTCTTCACTCTGTCATCTTTGATCTATCTCTCCCTATCTCTTCTTCTCTCACTCACTCTCTCTCTCTCTGTCTCTCTTTCTTTCTCTCTGTCGCATTCTCTCTCTTCTTTTCTACTTCACCGCCCACAACCCCTTTCATTCTTCGGAAGCGTCGCTGAGACGGCTAATAAGTCAACGAGGAAGCATAGTCTCGTGTTCAGCCCGGAAGAGAGAAGTCTCCTTTACCTCCTTTTTCCTTTTCAGGCCCATAAATGCTTATACTTATGAGATCTTACTGGTCTTTCCAGTATCACAAAGATCAAATGTCCTCTTTGTCCCGTAATGGCTGACAATGTTGCCTTGAATGTCGCGCAATGTTTTATCAACAACAATTGTCTGTAGATCTTTGGAGTATTGAGGTCCTTCTTTATTTGGCAACCACGCCCGTTCTCTAATCCCACCGCCCATTCATCCATCTCCGTGACTTTCTTCCGGCTTTCTGAAGCAACATTTCTCCTACGGCGCTTTTCTCTCTCTCTCTCTCTCTCTCTCTCTCTCTCTCTTTCTCTTTCTTTCACCTTATGTATCTCTCTCCCTCTCTTTCTGTATGTGTCTCTCTCTCTTTATCATATTTGCGCAAATGTCGAATAAAATAACGTATATTTATAAGTGCACATAGATAGAAAGGGAAATTACATATAATACAAACATAGGCATTAAGTTGCGCACAAACTTACAACAAGGCGAACGTAGAGAAATCATCAACTGCCACATTTTGCTGTACTTTCCATGAATATTACTTTTCAGACATCTTATCCTCACTACTTCCTTTGTGCTTCTTTTCATCCTTATTTGGAATTCGTAGATACATTCAATGTTCATACTCCGCGTGATTGTTTACTTCAGAGAGTTGCTCGTGCACTTTTCTTCTCTCTCTCTCTCTCTCTCTCTCTCTCTCTGTCTCTGTCTCTGTCTCACTTTTCTCGCTACTTCTCTCTTCCCTCTTTCCTTACTTCTTCTCTCTCTCCCTCTCTCTCTCTCTCTCTCTCTCTCTCTCTCTATTCCATGTCGGCTCCACTCCTCACTTCTCACATCGTGGTCGTATTTCCGCAGATGCACTCTAGAGAAGACCATGAGGACAGCGGGCATCAGAGATGGCTCACTTTTCTGCCTTCTCCTTTGCTCACTTTTTAAATGTCTGTTTCTCTTTCTCTCTTCATCTATCGCATTGTCTCTCTGCTATTTCAACTTTCCCTCGTTTTCTCTATCCTATTTCCCGTCGTTCTCTCTTTCTCTCGCTCTCGCTCTCACTCTCTCTCTCTCTCTCGTCCGCCTCACCTCATTTTCTCCTCAAAGGCACGTTAGTACCACCTTCCGCAACTGTGAACCAACCTTCTACCAAAGCGTAGTCTAAGATGTTATGTATCTGATGGTTAGAAATTGAGAAAAGGAAGAAAAAATAATTGCCCAGTTCTGCCCTTTTCCACGACTTGGCACTGGCCGTTCTGAATATGTTCGCTCTGAAATCTCTCACATGTGGTTCTACTTTGTTCGGCGATAACCATGTTGCGCTTCTACTGCAGAGTTCGGGAGAAAACTTGTGCAGAGAGAGAGAGAGAGAGAGATAGAGAGATAGAAAGAGAAAGGGAAAAAGAGCGAAAGATAGAACGAATCAGAGAGATAGAGAGTGTGTGGAGGGAGAGAAAAAGAGAAAGAGAAATGGAGGAAAGAAGTACGCAAAAGAGTGGAAAAGCGACCGGCGCGAAGTGGGAAAGAGAGTAGAGAGTGTAGGAGATTAGGAGGGAGCAGGAAAATAGGAAGAGAATCGAGTACTTCTTAATCAGTGGCGCCTGGACATCAAACCATGCTTAAGGCAGAGGATGTTCTGCCTCGTTTATTGGCTGATGCTTTATATTCGGAAAATCGTTTAATTTTTTTGTATATTTTAAATAAATTGTTGTTTTGCTTTTTGATCATCAATTCTCTCGCTCACTGCATTCGTCTTAAATTTATTATATGTGTGTTTACAAGGAGGCAGGAACGGAATGAATGCGGTTTTTTTTAGGATGTACTTTGCTAATTTATAATCTGACCATGGGAACGAAAACCAAAAGTGATTTGATCGTAATCTGATTTTATTGCGAGTGCATGTATGTGGAAGAGTGTGCAATTAAATGTTGCGGGATGTAATACCACTTTGGGGCAGCAGCACGATGCTCTCTGATATGAGCGAAAGACAGAGAGAGAGAGAGAGCGAGAGAGAGAGCGAAAGAGAGAGAAAGAGAGAGAGAGAGAAGGAGAGAGCAGGGTAAAATGGAGAGCACAGTAAAAATGAGCGAAGCAGGAAGAGAGTTGCACAGGAATGAAGAAAAGAAAAAGATTTTGCAGAAAATGAACCGAAAAAAGTTGCCCATGTGGCATAGAACACTGCTCTGAATTACACGTTGATTACGCTTCACAAGAGGCTCTTTTGTAGTATGTGATACATCGCTTTTTTCTGTTGTCTTTTTTCTCTCCCAACTAGCGATTAGTATCAGATTTCCACACTCTCTGACTCGCTCTGCTGCTTAATCTCCATTTCTTTCCTTCTCATCTCTCACTCTCGTTTTCTTTCTTGCACTCTATCTCCCTCTTTCTCTCTCTCTCTCTCTCTCTCTGGTTCTCTCGCTCGCACTTTCTCTAATCGCGAGTATCAAATTAGAAAAAAAAGTCGTCTTGAAGCTCTTTGAACTCTCTGACCAAGCAGCCATTTTTTTCATCTGGAAAAGGTTGCAAATACACGAACAAGTAGAAAAAGCGAGGGAGAGAAAGAGAGTTTGAAAGTTCAACTTTTCAAGTAGGTTCTATGTAAGAGAGATCTCTGTGTTCTTTTTTCTTGAAATCGTCGCAGCGCAAGAAAAGATGTTTCGCGGAAGTCAGATATTGTTTCTTTAGAACTTCGTCGTCGCTTTTTCTCCCTTATCTCTCACTTTTCAATACTTTCCTTCTTTAGCGTTCTGTCTCTCTTCTCGCACTCTCTCTCTCTCTCACTCTATCTCTGTCTCCCTCGCTCGCTCTCCGTCTGTTCGCTGCTTTCGCTGACTAACTCTTTGTGTCTCACACACTCCCTTCTCCAATATTATTCCTGCGAATTCCTCTACGGACATCCTGGCAAAGGCACGCTGGGGCTCGTAATACTGATACTCGGAGCATTGTATGTACTTTGACATTTGCTTGTAAGGAGTTGGTGGTAGATAAAAGAGAGAGAAAGAGAGAGAGAGATAGAGAGAGAGAAGGGAGAAATAGTAGAGAGCAAGAATGAAAGAGAGTGAGGGAGAAGGAGAGAGAGAGAGAGAGAGAGTGAGAGAGAGAACGTTCATTTGCAAAAGACTCTTAAAAGTGCGGAGGCACCTGGTCGGAAATGGCAGAAGCGCCTCTCACTTCTCTCCCCATCTTTAGACGCCCTGAACAGCAATTAGACGGAAAGGCAGAGATGTTTAAGCTTCTGCCTTTTGCAGCGACAGAAGAAGAAGGTAGAGAACAGAACAAGATGGCGGAGGATGTGCGCGTGTTGTTCCAAGTCTTTTTTCGTTCTTTCTTTCTTTGACGACCCCAGGGAAGATGCCTTGGCAAGACTGTAGCCTATAAAAGTGAGCAATAATGAAAGAGTCAAAGTGAGAGAGGTATATAGAAAGAGAGAAAGAGAGTGAAAGGACAAAAGAGAGAGAAGAAGCAAAAGAGAGAAAGAGAGAAAAAGTGGCAGTGAGAGGGAGACAGACAGACATGGTGATACATTCATTATGCATGTTGTGGATATGAATGAATGGGTCGAATGGAGTGAATGAGAAGGGCGGCGCCCCCAAGGCTTGGCCCGTTCTCTACGAAGCAATCTTCTCGAATTACTTGGTTTTTCTCTCTCTCTGTCACTCTCTTCGTCTCGCTCTCTCTCTCTCTTTGTCTCTCTTTGTCTGTCTCTCTCTTGGTCTCTCTCTGTGCATATCCCGCAAGCCAAATACGAGATTGATTGAATTATGTACTACCTTGGTCTGTGTGTTCCCACGTGTGCCCAGTACACTCGTCATGTCCTTTGCTTTGATCTCTGCCAGATCTACAAAACTTCTCTGCTTCTCTACCCACTCCCTCGCGATCTCTCTCTCCATCTCTCCCTCGCTCACTCTCTCTCTCTCTTTCTTTCTCGCTCTCGTTGTTTGCCATTGGACCTCCACTTTTTTGTGTCACCCCCCCCCCTTTTACAGCCATAGAAACACTGACTTCGTGGCACAAAGGTGAGCGCCCCGAGACAATTGTTTGTGCTTCTGGAGTCTCTTAACATATTCGCGCTACTCGAGGAGAGATACAAAAAAAGTGCGAGGGAACTCGGAGAGAAAAGGAAGATAGAGAGAGAGAGAGAGAAAGAGAAAGAGAGGGAAAGAGAGGGAGAGAGAAAGAGACGCCGAGTCTCAGAGAGTCATAGGATACAACTATGTAAGTCTCCACGTTGCAGGTGGTGAAAAGGAAAACTCACGTGAGTGGCCCTCTTGCATATCATCATCTTCGTCCACATAGCTCCTCCTTCCTTCTTCGGCACTCTTCGGTCTTCCTGGAGGGAGAAGACGTCGGCGGCGGAGCATGAACGATTCAGGAATGTCGTCTGCCGTCCTCCTCCGCAGTGCCGCCAACCATAAGTGCACCGTCACGACTGTCGGCATTATTGAGGTGCTATCTTCTTCTTTTCTTTTTTTAAGGAATCATCCGGGGAATACCTATTTTCTCTAGCGATACTGTAGCATCTCGCCGGTTCTAGGCCCGAGAGAGATAGGAGCGTGCTAATATACATATACAGATGCTAATTCTTTACCCGTGATATTTACCACGACTATATAAAAGATGAAAATCGTTCAAACTTTCTGAAGCTACATACATATGTTTTACGCCGAAAAAAGTTCAATGATATTTTATAATTCATTCTTTAACAAAAAACTTTTATCAATTATAATAAATGAAAAAAGAAGAGGTCATCGTTCGTAATTCATTATTAGTAAGAGCGTTAGCTTTCTACTTTCTCCATCGTACACAGCTACATACATTGGCTTTGAGAGTTTTTTTCCGAGAAGCACGCATTTCCTGCTATTCCTACTTCGTTCTTGCTTGTGCGCGTACATACATACATACATACATATGGATGTACACACGTATGTATATATCTTATGTATGTACACAATATGCATATTGTACACATATGCACATTTCACATACATAACGTTGCCAATATAAAACATAACAACTATCGCAAGTAATCTAGTCCCTCTGTTATTTGCCATTTTTCGTGCACTTGTTTACCGCGCGAGAGCAACTCAAATGTCAAATGGCGCAAACGCAATTATTGCTTTCCATCTTGCATATGCATGAGGGCAATTTATGCTAGATATGAACTCGGGCGATGTTTTGAGAAGAAATATCGCCCACAAACGTAATTAAGATACATTTGTACTTATGTACATATTCATTTGTCTATGTAAGATAAACGAGTAACTACATACGAGACAGATTGATGAAACATCGAATTCAGAAGTTTCCAAAATATTTGTATTCACAGAATGTGCGACAATCACCGAATAATAAACATAGCCAACCATGAACTACTGTTAATTCTTTTGTTTGGTAATAAAAAAAATAATAATACGTACAATATTTGCAGCTTCTCATCGAAGTAACCGTTGCGATTCCCACCTTCGTCCTGTACGGGCTGATCTTCCGGAATTACTTTAATCAACGACGGCGTTGCATGTTGAACGTGCACTTCTTCCGACTCTTCATGCTCAATTCAGCCGTGGTCAGTCCTTTGCCTCTCTCTCTCTCTCTCTCTCTCTCTCTCTCTATCTCTCTCACTCTATCTCTACCTCACTCTCTATGTTTCTCACTTTCTCTGACTATTATTTTCACTCTCTCTTTCTCTTTCCCCATGCTCTTTCTCTTTCTCTTTCTCCTACTCTCGCTTTCTCTTTATCATTATCTCTTTCTTTCTTTCTCTCTCATTCTCTGTGTCTCATCAACAATCGTCTCACTTCAGAATATCGTTGGCTATGTCATCTACTTTCCGTTCCTGCGTTTGCCAGGTTATTAAAGAGAACAGTGTGTTTACAACTAGCTTATGGTTAGATGTTCTAGTCACTTAACATATGTATTTGACTGCTACATATCTTACCACTTCCAGTAAATCTCTGTAAGTTTCTATGTATCTCTGTAGGTTTCCATCTCACTCACTCCCAGCTCTCTCTCTCCCAATTACTTTCTCTTTGACAGTCTGTTTCTCTAGCTCTCTCTCTCTCTCTCTCTCTCTCTCTCTCTCTCTCTCTTTTCTCTCTCAGGTCTTGGTCTATTGTGCGAGCCTCTTCTCTTCTTCTTCACTGCTCCCTCTCGTTTTCTCTCTCCCATCTTCTTCCTCGCCTACTTCACTGTCCTTGCTGGCGCAGTGAGCACCGTGAGCATATCACTGAACCGAGCATGCGCCGTCATCTACTACAACAAGGCGAACGAGGTTGGGCTAGGAGGAAGGAGATCAAGATGCGAATGGAACAAATACATCTAACTATTAGACGTAAAGAAAGAGAGAGAGAGTGTGAGTGAAAGAGATAGAAATAGAGCGAGAGAGAGCGAGAGAAAGAGATATAAAGAGAGAGGAGATAGAGAAAGATAATGAGAGACAGAGATAGAGAAAGATAAAGAGAGACAGAGATATAGAAAGAGAGAGAGAGACATATCCTCTTGTCAGATCGCATCCCGTCTGACTCCTGTGTGCGTGAGTCTGACCTGGCTGCTGCCGCTGCTCGCCTTCTGGCCTCTTCTTTTCTCGCCTGCCTACTATCTGCCCGTCTACAGCGGCCTCGGCATCAACTACGTCCGCACGGTGCCATACGTTAGTGCTGACTATACTTATCGCCATCAAAAGAAATATGAATAGTGCTCTTTAACAAAAGTGCAGCATCGTCCTTCTTGCAATGGATTTGGCAGAAAAAAGTTTAAATTTATTAATATTCACCTTTTTAAGGGCGTCGTTGGTGGCAGAATTGCATAGAAGTAGCGATTGTACACTGTGCAGCCTCGCAACTTTAAATTAAATTTACTGAATATTCTGTTCTTGTAATACTCTTGGACTTTCGAAACTCAACCGAAGTCATTTGAGTTTCTTCACTCGCTCTCTCGCCTTGTGTCTCATGGTCAGGCAAAAAGGCGCCAATTCAAACGTGTATTCATGATTCATCTAATATTGTACACTTTTCCAGCCTCGCAACTCGCTGACGTGTCTCGTGACGTCCCTTCTGTGCGCGTTGATCGTCGTGATCGCGACGAGTGCATCTGTCGCGCGTCTCAACGCACTCGCCTTGCGGCATCGGCGAAGCGAGGTTTGCTGCTTTTTTTTTCTTTTCTCATCTTCTTTATCTTTTTTTCTCTTTTAATTTTTTTTTTATGTTTTCTTTAATTTTTTCTTTTTTCTTAAATTGTTTCTTTTTCTTTATTTTCTTTTCCTGTTTTGTATTCTTTCCTTTTTTTATTGATTGTTTTTTGTGCAGTTTGCAGCATGTTAGCTAGTAGAGTATCTGCTGATCTATAACGCGCAGTAAGCCAGAAATGAAACGACGCCAAAGAAATGCATGTTCTCTCCTTGAGGCTGCACTCGTGATCGTCGGCTCCGTGCTCTCCGCGACACAGCTCCTCTTCACGGCGCATCAGGTTGGATATACTTTTATGTATGTATGTAACTCTCCAATTTATGTGTTCCCACTGAAAAACAATGGTTGATTGAAGCTACGAGATATTCTACGGCCCTGTTGTTATTCTCTATTGATTGCTCTAATGAAAAACAGCGATTCATATATATGTACATACTGCTATCCGAATAACTGGCGATGTTTCAGTTCGTCTCAATGATTCAAGCTCAAATACTGCTTTCAAAAAACACGTCTTCCATGCACAATTAGCATGCATTTGACTTGCTTGAAGGTGTCGATGTACGTCTCGTTCAACGAGTTCCTCTACCAGAAGCTGTTCATCTTCACCGACCTCAGCTGTTTCGCGCCGCCCTGGTCGCTACTCGCGCTCTCCACCAGCGTTCGCCAAGAGGTTTTTTTTATTATTTCTTTTTCTTTTTTTCAATTCAAGAAATTGCTTCCTTTTCGTACCAGAGACAGCCTTTTTTCTATTCCGAAACATCTAATTTTAAGTGCTTTTAATTGAGCCGTTGATTATAATTTTTTTCGAGCATAGGCTTTCTGATCGTTCTCTTTAGAACACGAAGAAAAGATTCATTCAACAAAGAATAATGGCAAAGGTGTCACACTTTGCGAGAACAAAAAAAAAAGAATAGAACACTGAAATTATCAACGCCTGACAAATATCTGATGGTGATATCATTATTCATAGATGCATAGCAACAAAAGAAAGCTACTTATTATGTGCAAATTCGAGATCAATTTAGACAAATAGTACTCAGCAATTGTCTCAATTGTCTGATCTCTTGAGACAATCTGTTCTTTGTGTGTGCAGATCCTTCGTCAGCTGTTCCGCGCGCGTCGCCGCTGCTCGCAAGAGCTCTCTCTTCCGCCTCGCATCGTGACTGCCGCGTCGTGCGACGAATCCGAGGAACGACTCGCGACCGCGACGCCTCTCGCCGATGACCGCGACGCGAAGCGACAAGCCACGCCGCTCGTCTTTGACTCCTGACAAGAACGAGCTCCTCCGGACATTGTTAACTTGCGCCTCTTCATGACTGCGCTTCTACATTGGAGTCAATGTGCTATCTGCATCTTCAAATTGGACGTCAGCGTCGCGTAATCGTAGTATCCCATGTACATATCCTGCTGTTTACCATTGATTCTATCGTATGCCCACAACCTCGCATCCCATACAGTACACCCGTTCCGATTTACATGGCTTCATCGATCAAAATTGTTTTTGAAGTCCAGGATTTGCTCCTTTCATGATTTTCCTACAGGTCAGCCAAAGTACATTTCCTTTCATTCTTCATTTCTCTCTTGTCTATTATTGGGTCTGAAGTTGAGTCGTTATCATTTTGATCTCTCGTCTCTTCACAATATGGGTTTTTTTTCCTTGATAAATTGTATTACATAACCCTCGGGCAATGTGAAATTTACATCAATCTTTTCGCTCAGATCAGAATCTGGCACCTTTCTTGTGTGTACATAAAAGTGATTGCCGGGTGTTATTTATTAATTGTTCTCGAACAGACAGTTTTCACGAACAAAGTGTAAATAGAGAATGTAAGCGTCAAGAAGATTGTTAAAGGACAAGATAAATACCTAAACGAAATAAGAATCAGAACAAGAGCGAATACAAGCTTAAGGATGACACTGGTTAATACAGGAACTGTAATCACTAGAAGAAATGCTCGTTCGCAGTTCAGTGCTCTCAAACTATGCGAGAGAGAGAGAGAGCGAGAGAGTGAGAGAGAGAGCGAGAGAATGAGAGAGAGTGAGAGAGAGAGCGAGAGAATGAGAGAGAGTGAGAGAGAGAGCGAGAGAATGAGAGAGAGAGAGAGAGAGAGAGATAGAGAAGTACGAGCGACTTATTCTGCGAAGAGAACACGTATGCTACGCGAAACACAGATCCAAGATGCACAATGTACAGGAATAATCTGCCATGAATGTAATGAGTAAGCATACTCAAAACCAAAAAAGAAAAGCTCAAATCAAAACCATCGTAAGGGAATTCTAAGAATTCTCGTGCTAAACAAGTTGTGAAAATACACGAAGGAATAACACCAAAATATCCACAGCAAACAAGCATAGTAGGTCGGTAAAAGAAGGAACTGGGGAGCGATGATTGAGAGAAAGAGAAATAAAGAAAGAAAGAGAGAGAGAGAGAGAGAGAGAGAGAGAGAGAGAATGGGGAACGGACTAGGATAGTTTTGCTTGGTCTTCTCTTCTCTTGTGATCTCCTTTGCCTTAGGCATTCGACCGGACGAGCTCCAGTCTGGTCCTCCAGTACGCGAGACGCTTCGTCATCTCCTCCGTATCGATGAGACCTTCCGTGGTCAGAGCCAGCTTCAGGCCGAGTTGTCTGGAAGAGAGAGAGACAGAGAGAGAGAGAGAGAGAGACAGACAGACAGAGAGAAGAGTGGACGAGGGAGAAGGAAAGATGCATCGTATTTCATAAATAGTGATTAAAAAGTACCATGCCGTAATTGGCCATCTCGACCTAGCAAATGATACGAACATTTTGTTTCATTTGGAATACCTTTGTTTTAAAGAACAAACGCAAATAACTATAAAAAAAATTAGCAGCCAAAAGAGGGTAATTTACCTGTAATACTTGAAGTTGTCGTATCCCCGCTTGGCCCACTCGTCCGCCTGGTAGATTGGCGCCGGGATCGAGATGGCTCCCGTTGAGACCTGAAAAATGTTGATGCTTACTTACTCAATCGATAGCAACTGTAAGTCAATCATGTATTGTTTAAACGAAGATAAAAACTATTTCCTGCTCATCTAACAATAAGACCAAAACAAGACGCAGGTCCGACATTTTATTTCGTCAAAATGGAAAAGTATATTTAAAAGAACACCATTCCAACCAGAAATCCGGTTAGAAAAACAAGGGTTAATTTTATAAAGGAAGAAAAACCCCTGTCAGAACCTGGTGCTCAAAGCAGAGTGCATTGACGAATGCCTGCAACTCGTCCATCTTGTACCCGTAGTCATCCGCAATCACGCGGTACGCCGTCGACTTGGCAGTGCCCTGCACACAAAGGATTCCATTGCCTGGCAGCTCCATGACTAGTTTCTTATTCATCTGCTCCATCTCTTAATTTTCTTCCAATATCTTGATTTAATTTCATAACATCACAGCATGCTCACACAAATTTTCTTAACTACGATATGGCAAGTGAGCCATATTCTATGCTAGAACAATTATCCCAGAATTTCGCATATTATTTTGCCATTGAATGATCTTGATCATTGAAAGCATTATCCAACCTGAAGCGGGTAGTGAGCTTGAAGGAAGAAGGAGGTCATCTCCGGCCTCGTCACCACGGTGTCCACGACGGTTCCTGGCGGCGCGTTAGTGAAGGTCGACTCGCCGTTACGGCCGCGGGCCTCCTGAATATTCCAGCTAAATTATTGTCAACAAGTTTTCTTTTACTTTTACAATTTTCTTATAGAAATAACAATAATAATATCTTATTATTAATTTTATATCTTTCCGTTTAGGCATTACAACTATAGAGTAGAGAGATAATCCGACCGCAGTAATACCAGCACAAGTAATATTAATATTGCTTGTTATGTTTCAGTAAGTATAAAGTTAAAAAAGGAAATAAATAGAGACAAGCAAACCTGGAGGAAGCGGTGGTTGTGGCGTTTGGTCGCCAAGACGAACGTCAATCGTGGCTTGTACTCTTTCTGCAACAGAACAGCAAATAAAGAAAAGAAATCAGCAGATATTAAGAAACTAAGAATATGTTGGTAAATATGCAAAATAACGGAAGAAAACCATACCTTGATCATGTTGCCGAACTCAGCCGCTCCCTCACGAAGTGCGTCCAACTCATCCAGGAGCTAAGTTATATTGTTTAATAATAAAAAATTACAATTTCGTTGATCACTTAATCCTTACAAAATTAAATCTACGGTTTTTGTTTATCCATCTTGCAGAACGATAATATTTAAGTATAATGTTAGCTGACACTAATAAATACTTTAAAAAAATATCGTTTTAATAAAAAATATTTTTTAAAGTAAGAAAGAAAGCCATCGATATACTTACATACTGATGCTGCCCCTCAGAGACGCCATCTCTCGTGATGAGAATATGGTCGGGGAGGAAGCCGCGCTCCCGCTTGAACACTTCGAGCATCCATTTGATACGCGAATTCAGCACTCGCGAGTCCACCTCAAAAGAGGTCCATCTTATTACTGTCATCATATATTTAATATTGATATGTTGAAGTTATAGCTCCTATCATACTCTACAAAAAAAACCTTTTTTGTCAACGATTGCAAAAGAAGACTCACGATTTCCTTGTTGGTGAAGGTGAAGTGGTAATCGCCAATAAAGCGATCCGCCCTCTTGTGTCCGTTGAAGGAGAACTGAGAAGTCAGGTAAGATAGGCAGAGACAGTGAAATAGACAGATAGAAAGATAGAGAAAGAGAGAGAGAAATGATATTAGAAAGACAGAAATAGAGAGAGAGAGAGAGAGAGAGAGAGAGAACGAGGAGAGATATATTAAGAAGATATAATAAGAAAGAAAGAAAGCACTGACCCCGATGGACGATGGATTCTGATGTTCCTGCCGCATCCTCTCGTGCTGGCTGAGATTCGTGGCGTGCGCCACGTCGATGCCAATGACCATGGTCTTCGAGTTACGCAGCCACGTTTTGTGCCTACATATTTATTCATTAACAAAACAGCCTAATTTAACTAAGCCATTAATGAATGACTGAATTATAAGACTAGACAAGTTAAAACACTCACACCTTGTCATTAATAATGCTTTAAAATTCAACATAAAGTAACATTATTAATAATGGCAAAAAGAAAATGATCAAGAGCGATTGACTGACGCAAACTTCTCTGCTTGGACTTCGTAGTTCGTGCCTCCGGCCTTCATGTTCAGTTTCAGAAGGACGTTCTCCATGGTGGATCGGTCATTCCGGAGGAGCTTCTTGGCAACCTGCAATTACCAAACAACACACTTGTTACAAACGGCCTAACAATAACATGTTATGAATCTGTCCCAGCCTGACTATTAGATGACACTCAAGACATCCCTTTCCCTTTCATAATGGCGAGTTCTAGGGTAATGAGCAAATTGAATATAGCTTGCGAGAATGTTAGCCTTGGTTGACTCAGCTTTAAGCCAAAGACCCCTCTCTTTTTTAAATCCCTCGCCATCTGTTTCCAACCCTCGCTCGCTCTCTCTCCCTCCCTCTCCCTCTCTCTCTCTCTCTCTCGTTCTTCACTCTAACCTCGAGAGTCAAGTGCTGGGTAACGATAAGATAGCGTCGTTCGAAGAGCTTCAACGGAGAGTGGCTCTTGATATGCAACGGGTCAACGTAGAGGAGAACGATCCGCTTCTCTCTCTTGCATTTCTGAAGCGTTGCAGAATAAGTAATGTTTCTAGAGAAATAATAATAATACACCCATAAAATATATATATATATATATATATCCATAATATATTCAGATTAGTCTTCAGGAACAGCGCAGAAGACACAGTTGAAAAAACAGGCAAAAAGAAGAAGAAGAATAAAAGAGAGGGAAAAAAGAAGCAGAATACTACTCGCCTGCTCCTCTTGCTTTCGTGCCTCGAATATGTTGCACATCTCCTTCATAATGTCCTCTTGATTCACTCTGCAAAGCAGAGTCATATGCACAGCGAGGAATCGAGCAACCGCTACAACCACTCACAGCCATTTTGGGCCTCCCCGAAGCCAGAACCTACCCAGATTTTGAGGTTGACGTATAAAATCTATTTGACTCTTCCAACCATGTATACCGGGCCCAAGTACCCTATCTCCATCCTGATCTTTCCAAGTAGTCGACAATGGCATTTATTTCCTGGCTACAACAACTATGAATTTAATCACAATTTAAATGGCTTGCCATTACTAGTTTAACATCGCTAGCTATCCCTAGCCCACTTAGCACAATAGAGTATAAATGAATGATTACCTAATGGCAGATCCTTCTTTAATTGTCAGCCGCTTCATACCAGCTGCTCGTTGAATTTCCTTGAAGAGTCTATACATCTCGTCTTCGTTGGTGGCGTCATTGAAGAAAATGATCTGAACAAGTGAGAGCTAAGGTAAGAGAGCTTTAAAAAATCTAACTTTTTTCCATCATTATAAACAATAATTCAAAAAAAGTAAATTTAACAGTGAAAATATATATTTCCTTACGAGCTCATCAATGTGGCCTCCTTCAATGAACTGCTTGTCTCCGGTGCGCCAGTTCACCTGGAACAAGTTGCAAATTGTTATCTATTATTATCATTTTTTATTTCTTTTTTTTTATACACACTATCAAGTATCATTCGACATTACGGCACTCCTTTAATGTAACATTTAATGATGCTATTAGCATAACTATGCAGTAACTCACAGCGTTCTTCTTTCTCCTACAAAGAATATTATCGTAATTTATCAGTTACGAATACTGTTGCTGCCGCAAAACTACCGTACCTTGTCGTCAGAGATTTGTGCGACCCCACGCTGGCCTCCGAATTGAAGATGCGGAGTGGCGCGACGGATTCCAGTGACGGTGAGCGGGCGAATGGAAATGTGAATGCCGAACCTAGGAGACAACATTTTTTTCCAAAAATATTTTCTAACAAATGTTGTTACGGTAAATTTAGAGCTATTCCATTGCTTCTTTGATACAAATGCATTTGTCAGGCAATTTTGTTTTAGGAAGTTCGTTTTCGTGGGTTTTTTCTTTCAATTTAAACATTTAACCATAATTTTAACTCAATTAAAAAAATAAATTTACAAGGGGAAAAAGGAAGAAAATGACTGACGCCTCCATCCACGGGTTGCTCCTTCCTCCATTGTGCAGGTTCAGCGCCTCCATGCCAGCCATTATCTTACGCATTCGAGCACCCGGTCTCTCGGCCGCTTCCTGGATTTGGCATGCTTATTCCTATTTTTTAACTATTCATTTCAACCCTATACCTTTATAATTATGTACTTAAACCTTATATTTTTAGTATTTTAGCCCTTTTCTGCATTCTTCTTCTTCAATGGTTACCAGTTGTCCCCATCACTCCTTATCCTGCGGCACCCAACTCTTCTTTCTTTTGCTCAAGTTGAGTAAGTCTTCACTGACCGGTTCAGCGAGTTGCTTTGCGAGTGGAACTCTCTGGTGCGGCGCAATCGACAGGAACTCGAGTGGGAAGTACGTCTCTGCTTCTTTCTCGTACTTGCCCGTCTTCTTGTCCTTTTTCCCGTGCAGACGCGTCAGACACGGCCAGTCCTTGAAGCTGAAGAAGAGAACATTTCAAACAATACCTGTACATTTCCATCTTGCCCTTTGTAACCAAAAAAACAACAACAAATCCTTAATAGAATACAGTAACGCTGTAGTCCTACAACAGCGCATAGAATACAGTAGTAAGCACATAGCCCAGAACTGTAACACGACGTAGCCCAGAACTGTGAAGGATACTGTAACCACCGTAGTAGCCAAGGCTGTGAACAGAATACGGTGTCGACCGCAGTAGCAAAACACTAACAGAATATTTCTGCCGTTGAACTTGGAGATGGTCATGATCTCCCGTCCGGTCGCGTCTCTCTCCCTCAGATTCTCCAGTTTTTCTATGCGCTGAAATATTTAAAATTACCAGCTTGCTTTCATATCATTTTCTCAATGAGAAATTCTCATGTCCTTTCCATAGCTCTAGGCAATGTTTGCCTCACTAATAACCCTACAGCTTTTGGAACTGAGTAGTGAGAGAGCATACTGTAACACTAGAATGACATTTCCCACCTCTCGCCCACTCTCATCCCGCACGGTGACGAGTGAGCCAGCGATAAAGTCGAAGGTTGCGATGCCGCCAGGAGGACTGAACACAACGCGGACATCTGCAAACTTATTTACTTTAAATATAAATAATTAACGATATTTTAATTTTTAAAAATTCATTATTAAAAGCGTTACTTTTTCCTTTAATGGCTTTCTTACAAAAAATTTTTTCAATATAATTTCTTTATCTATTTAGCGATTTGCTTTACTATGCAATCCCTAAATTAAAAAAAGCTCACTCTTGAGGAATTCATTGGTACGCCTTATGACATCTCCAGTCCAGACGGCCTGCTTCGGGTAGCGCCATCCGTTGAGTTCGCAGAGAGAAGCCACGAGGTCGAGCTGCTTGAAGAACGTCGCTACTGTCGCTGAAATCAATAACTCTAATCTATCACTATAACATCTCTCCTATCATCCGTTATACGATGTGATCATTTACTATGAAATTCTGATGTTGAAGAAAAGAAGGAAACGAGTGAACGGTGAAACACGCGCACCTTTTTCCATACAGCCATTCCATTTTTCTAAGTGCCGATATCAAAAGAGGAGAGAGAGAGGAATAAAACAGAGAAAGAGAGAGCGAGAGAGAGAGAGGGAGGGAGAGAGAACAGAGAGAGAGAGAGAGCGAGAGAGAGAGAGAAGAGGGAAAGAGAGGAGAGAGAGAAAAGAGAGAGAGAGAGAGAGCGAGAGAGAGAGAGCGAGAGAGAGAGAGAGAGAAGCAAACAACACGGACAGTCCAGGACGAGTGCTGCAACGGCGCGGCTCTGCTTTCTTCTGTCGGCCGCGTCCGTTCCCTCCACGAATGTAACTCCCTTCATCAGTCCTGGCACGCGCTCGTGGCCCTTCAATCAAAAGTTAACTGTTTACAATCAATATATTATCACAATCTCAACTAATTTTCAACATTCTTCTTATTAGCCTTACTGACTAGTCTTATTGAAACCAAATTATATTCTATCACGTTATTCCTTTTCAATTTGATAGATGATTCCTAACTATTCGAATCAACAAGTTTTATCGACCTCAGCAAGAAACTCCTTCCTTCAAAATATATTTGTTCAAAATTAAATTGAAGAAAAGACGGACGCACCGTGCCAATGTCTCTTGTTGCTGGATTGGGACTGCCGTTCTTTTTGTGTTCGTAGAGCTTTCCACCGCGGTAGAGAGTGAAGTCACTCCTGAAAATACTGATTATCCCATTCACAACTTTCGCTAATACCCTATGTGACTCCTCAATATGCTCCTTTTGGGTTCCTCTAGTTGTGGGTCTAGGCTGGGAGGTCTCTTTGACCCTTTCTTCAGCCAGCCCCCTCCCCCTTCCACAGACTGACGTTTTGCTGATTCCATATGCGGACGTGACGACTTCGTAGAATTGCTTGAGACTCGAGTCCACGTTGCTCTTGTCTGTGTTGATGGCCGCGTGCAGATCCTTGATGTTGAAGTACTGCGAGCCTTCGCGACATCGTTGAATCTGGAATGCGGATCATGGTAGATAGAAAGAGGCAGAGCAAGAGAGAGAGAGAGAGAGAGCAAGAGAGAGCAAGAGAGAGAGAGAAAGAGAGAGAGACAGAGAAATAGAGAGACAGAGACAGAGAGCGCGCGCGCGCGAGAGAGAGAGAGAGAGAGAGAGAGAGAGAGAGGGAGAGAGAGAGAGTACCTCGATCACAATGTTCTGAGCGTTCTTATTACGGATGAGCTTCTTCGCCGCCTCTGGAAGATCCGTCACTCTAACCTAAAGAAGTACGTCTTCTTTCACCTTTTACTATCTAATTAACGTGCTATTTAGTGATTTAAAAAAGGTATATATATATATTAATAAACACCTATCTTCTGCAATCGCATAGATATACTCAATCGGTCGTTAAGTACATTTTGATTTACCACAATGGATTTCACATTTCATTTAGACACCCTGAGACCTGGTGAAACCCTTAAAAACCGTACCACGGAACCCTGCGAAGGCCTTCAAAGTCCCCCTCCCCCTCCCAACTCACATCGAGGGTCCAGTGGTGCGGCTTGAGTACGGTGTCCAGGTTGGCGTTCGAGTAGATGGTCGCTGCGCCGTCGTGCGCAATTGCGCCCATTTCGCGGAGAACACTAAATCAATCGTTTTTCTCATACTTTTTCTTTCCTATAATCACTTATAAGATAGTACGAATAAGTTCCTTCTATTTCTCCTATACAACACTTTTCGAAGCAAAGTATAATTTCCTTTTTTCTAAGAAAATGAAACAAAATCGATCTTATATTTGGAATGTCAAAACTTGGCAAGCTCATTATAACAGCACATACCCGTACGACTCCAGGGCGTGGAGAAGAACGAGACGGCAGAACTCGGCTCGCTCGATGTAGGCTGCGCTGGAAAGAGAGAGACATATTCAGAATATAAAATATGCTTTCTATTTTACGATCCATCATCAGCTCCCTAATTGGAATTGGTGACGTAGCAGACTCCCTCTTCCCCATCTCTTGTTTCCTTAACTCCTTCTTCTCCTCGCCCTCTCTCTCTCCAACTGACTCGTCCATGGCCCCCTTATTCATGGAGACGATGCGCCTTGTCTGATCGCCGGCTGCGTTGTCTCCTACAATCTCGATTCCGAGTGAGACATCGTAGCGGTAGACGAGGCGGTCTTCTGCTTCGACCGGCCAGACGTTCGTCACCAACTCAACCTGCAGCGGGGGATGACTTCGCTTTAAAAATAGTTTTAAATCTTGAAAATACATTTTCACTCCTTAAAAAACCATTTTCAAAAGAAAACATTTTTCCATTGCACCTCAGGGAATAAAAGGCAGGTCCGAAACGGACCCACCCTGTTTTTGGGCACACTTAATCAGGCACTACCCCATACAGTTTTTGATCAAAAAATTAGATTCTACTTACTCTACCTTCCTTTCGGCGCCCAAACGACACCTACCCACCAACCTTCGGATCACCCTTTTTCCCCCCTGATCATTATTGCGCAACTTTCCCGTCCTTTAATTTGATGATTCGTTTACAATCTGACAGTTTCTGAAACAACCATTTAAATAAGTGCTTAAAAGGAGGCCCGGCCCAAAAAGACCGTACTCACCGTTCGCTTGCCTTCTCTAAGAGCAGGCTCAATCTTCTTGGCGATGGTGTAGAAAGTCGGCGGAAGTTCGACAGGGGGCGAGCTCCGGGCAGCAGAAGAAGAAGACGCCTGTAAAAATTCAAATTTTTTTATTACATGAAATTTATTATATATAAAAATACTTTCGCTTCTTTATTTTTCTACTTTCTACCACTAGACATCCAATTAATCAAAATAATCACTCTAACTTTAATTTAATTTTTTAGGTATGTTAATACCACTGCACTGATTAAAATACTCACTCTATTAGACCAAAGTTAATTTATTTTACTTTAAAAAGGAACAGTGTCAAAATTAGGCTATGACATGTTGTCAAGTTCATTTGTTGTGTATACCTTCTCCTTGGCTAGTCGATCCAAGTTCATCTCTGCCATCTGCTGCTGCGCGACCTCTGCAGCCTCTTCATTCTCCTTTTCCTGGTCTTCTTTGGCCGGCGTCTCGTCGAACTGTTCTTGTTGCAGCTGCCGCTGCTTTCTCTGCCGCCTGTTCACCATGTCCTCGTTGTAGGCTGATCTCGCGTACGATGAACTCCTCTGAAAACACAAAAATGAGCTTTTTCTTAAACTAAATTTCATTTGGATATTTACATATAAATGTCACATTGAACATTTACTACCTTTTATGCATCTAGTTCATGATCTCACAATCAACTCTTCACACATTATCTGCTATCAATCAATCGATTTTACGAGGTCGGGTTGCTAAATCACACAACCATGTGACATTGCATACAGTATCGAGCGATCCTTATCTACTGTAAACACGCCCGGCAAAAGATGATGCAATCGATCTTCACCGTATCACTCCGCCTCCTATGAATCACCTCTATTTTAAAAGATTTCTTAGTTTGTGATGACGAAACTGAGATGCTTCTCCAATCTCCATTGATGAATCAGTCTAGATTACAAAAGGAAAGGGTTAGGGCATATATCAGTCGTTCTGCAGCGCCTTTTCTCTCTCTCTCTCTCATTCCCATGTGTTCTCTCTGTGAGAGCGATAAGCAGTGCCAGAGGGAGAGGGAGAGTGAGTGATTGGTGACGAATCAGAAATGGAGAAAGCTACGGTGTACGAGATGGCAAACTATGATAACTCCCCTGCCGAGGCCACTGCTCTCGTTTATCAATACCAAGCTTGAGACTCTCAAGTTGAGAGAAAAGCGAAGCAGCCAACCGGTGGCCCATGCCAGCACCATTATGAGTTATTATCTAACCAATTTGTGCAGATTCCACGGGTAGCTAGTTCAGATGCGCCAGTAGCTACAATCAATCTATACCACGAGGGCGAGTTGCGAAATATAACAATCACGTGATACCGTCAATAGTGCCGATCCTTATCTACTGTAAACATAGGTCCGGCAAATGATAATGCAAGCGTTCTCCAAGCGAATACTCCGCTTTCTATGAAACAAAAGAATTCTGAAACCAAGCTCCTCCCAGACTTCATTGATGTATCTGTCTAGTTTATAAAGATAGGATATATGGCTGGGGTATGCCCAGAACCGTATATAGCATCGCCATCACAGATAAGCACATAGAAAGACGAAGAAGTACCATACGGACTGGATAGGGTAAAAGCTTGCAGCCATCAAGAATAGCCGAACCATGGGGCCCTCCTTCTCCTTATCCTCAAACACGCGGGCGTTTCCCAGCCCAGGGCAGCCCTACGCATAGGGACACGTCGACTTGCCAGATCGGCCACTCAGGGCAGCTCCTCGTTTTGAGGTTACCAAGGGCAATAAAGAAGCTATGTTCTCTCTCTCTCTCTCTTTTTAAAATATCTCTCTCTCCTTTAATAACTCTCTCTCTAGCCGCTACTTTCCACTCCCTTCTATCGATTCTCTCTCCTCTCAGCTCCCTATTTTCCCATTCACCTTTCTTTTCTTTCATGCTAAGCGTATCCCCTCCCCTTCTACTCACTCCACTCCTTTTGACGCACACAAAAATACACCAGTTCTCGCAATATCAAACAATATCCCGTCTCACCATTTAATAAACGTACTAGTAACAAACAAATCACAGCTGGTAAGCATATGATCGGTGATAAAAAGAGATGAAGCAGTATAAGACTGCTCGGAAGATGGGCGTGGTCAGCAGAGACGAATAACAACAACGGGCAGGTTTGAGTAAGAGCGAGCAGCAGCAGACAGAAAAGAACATGTTCGAGAAGGAGAGAGAGACAGAGAACGAGAGAGAGGGGTGAGCGGGAGGGTGAGAGAGGGAGTGTGGAGAGGGAGGAGGAAGAGAAAGGGTGAGCGAGAGTGCCAGACGGAGCAATGCGCTCGCGCAGAGTTCTCGCAACAAACAGGCTTGCGAAATCTTTCATACGGAGTGCGGGAAACGCGACGAGAGATAGAGAGATAGAGAGAGAGTGGGAGATAGAGAGAGGAGAGAGAGAGAGAAGATTAGATAGAGAGGAAGAGTAAAGAGAGAGAAAGAGATAAAGAGAGAGAGAGAGAGAGAGAGAGAGAGAGAGAGAGATAAAGAGAGAGATAAGGAGAGAGAGAGTGGGAGATAGAGAGGAAGAGTAGAGAGAGAGAGAAAGAAATGGAGAGAGAGATAAGGAGAAAAAGAGAGAGAGAGAGAGAGAGAGAGAGAGAGAGAGGGAGGGAGATAGAAAGAGAAGAGAGAGAGAGAAAGAGTAGATAGAGAGGAAGAGTAGAGAGAGAGAAAGAGATAGAGAGAGAGAGAGAGAGAGAGAGAGAGAGAGAGAGAGATAAAGAGAGAGAGAGATAAGGAGAGAGAGAGAGTGGGAGATAGAGAGGAAGAGTAGAGAGAGAAAGAAATGGAGAGAGAGATAAGGAGAGAAAGAGAGAGAGAGAGAGAGAGAGAGAGAGATAGAGAGAGAGAAAGAGTAGAGAGAGAGGAGGAGTGAGAGAGAGAAAAAATATATAGAATGGAAGTAAATATCTGAGCCAAGGACCCAAGCGCCGAGAGAACATCTGATAACGGCCTTTTATTGCCACCCCCAACCGTTCCCGGACCGACTTTTGAGGAGCTGCTAAAGAACCAGAAATGGGCAGACACGAAATAGCGAGTGCAACAGCACCGAATAAGATTGGGCGATCTTCCATGCGCGGACATAACAAAGAAAGAGGGCATAGTCGAACTCAATGGCAATTAGAATCAGACCACACTTCCTTCGTTTCACTTTCAATACCCAGAGATCGCTAGCTCTAAGGGCCTTGTCAGAGATCCCGTTTCATGGAAGGTCCTAGCACAGTTAAGCCAGCATCGTGGCGGGCCCCCAAATAGTCTTTGAGCCAAGCGGCAGAAGACTGTGCCCTTATGACGGCAGAGCTGAGGAAGAGGAAAACTCGAAATGCCTGGCCCAATTCGGCGCCCAAACAGTAAAATTCACCCTGCATATTGCTTAGACACCAATCTCACAGCAAACCTTGAACTTGACTGCTGAGTAAATATAAGGATAGGCCAAATGTCATACCGATGCGTAGCTGTAGACCATCGCTTGTCGGCGCAATCGATCTTCCTTGTGATGGTAAGCCTGAAGTAGTGAACGGTGAGTCCAGGATAATAGGATGGCCTGAGGAGACAGCAAATGGACGATACGAGGAAGTGGTGAAGGCATAATAAATAGAAAAATCGAGAGAACGCGTGAGAGAGACGGAGAGAGAGAGAGAGAGAGAAAAAAGCGAGAGAGATAGAGTGAGAGATATAGAGAGAATTTCAGCGAGTGAAAAGAAATAAGTGCAACAAAAAAAGAGAAGCCTGGAATAGAATAGCAGAGAAAGAAAAAGTGGGGAATCGCATTCTGGAGGTAGATCAAACGTCTCCAAAACGAAACATGACAGACTCCAAAACGAAACATGACAGAATGTGGTAGCCACCAGTACATAATTGTGCATGCAAGCAGGAATATGCATTCATCGAATTCACCACACCTTTGTTTATCCCAACACCAATAATCGACAACACAGGTGCATATAAAAGAATAAAAAGGGATGCAACAAATAGCGGCAGGAATCGGGGGAGCATTTGGATTGCTCAGAACCAACTGCCGGGAATGGTATTGGAGAGGGTAGTAAATATGAAGAAGAGAAGGCAACGAGGGGGGGGAAAGCCACTTGAATATTGGGCATTAAATGTAGTAATAAAAGGGAAGCATATTAACAGAAACACTCGAATGCTTCTAGTGCGCAGGTTAAAGCAACCAATAATGAAGAGACCATCAGAGATGGCTGCTCGAAACACAGCAAAGAAAAGGACTGGCCTCTAAAATAGGGTAGTCGCATGTGTAATTAATAAAAACAATTAGCACTTTTTGAGACATCTTCGCTCTCACTTAAATGTGTTTTAAATGCCGCCTTCGGAGCGCTAACTGACTGATAGAAAACACAGCGAAACATGCCTTGGTAGATGCATAAAGTATGCATTGATTGAAGTCGGCGAACGGAACAAAAAAGGAGGCTAAACTACTAAAAAACCCCGCGTGCACTTTAATCGCTTTAAACTACAACTCGGTCAGGTCAAATCTACCTCCTAGAACTTAAAAAAGGGCAACAGAGTTGTTTTGAACAACTATTAAAAGTTGGGAACAAAAAGAACACAAAAAAGTACAAGTTAAAGTAAAAGGATAGGAAAAGAAACGCTTTGCTTACCATTATCACACATTTTCAATGCTAAGAGCAAAGGGAACAAGTTTGGACAAATGGTGTGCCCAAAAAAAACACAACAAACAAAACATCTACTTACCTAATTAGCAGGAATGAAGCTTGGATCTGGGATCAACCATCTCCTGGGGGGGGAATACGAAAGTTTTGGGGGGGGGGATAGGGTTATAGGCCCTATTTGGGCACCGCATTAGGCGCACGCGATAATCACACTGGAAGGATGTGGAAGGAAGCAGTGTTTGAAGCGAGGAGAAGTGTGTGAGAGTGCATGCGGAAGAGGTGGGTGCATCGGGGGTCTCTGTGAGGAATGGATAGTGTTAGCAGTGGCAGCAACGAAGAAAGCAATGGCCATGCTCAGGAATGGGTGCATCATTACACCACCACGACCACAACCAAGACGTACTGTAGACGTATCGTAGCGAGAGCAGCATGGCTGCATCCTTTCATCGTCCAAGTCTGAAATAAAAGAAAAAAAAACATTTTTATAATTATAAATTAATGCTACAAAAATATCAACGAAAAAAACTTTTAAAATCCGATTAAAACTTGAGTGTAATCAAGGCGCAGTAATTGTTGCTTTTTCCACCAAATCTTGTTATCAATGATTGAATGCTCATTCTTATTGTTAGATTAGAATCTTACTTCTATTTACAAGCACAAAAAAAGTTAAATTAAAAAGGTGTCGCACTGAAAAAGCTCATTATTACTGCGCACTCAGGGTAGCCACTTATTGTTAGAATAAGAATAAATATTTAATCGATACTTTTAATCGGTTTTTTTTTAAAGTACGCGCCTTCTGCAGCATCCACACCATCGAGGTCCACGATTCGCTCGACAGCCATTATGAGTGCGCCGACTCCTTGGGTGGTATGACCACCCCCACCGGTGCCTCCTTGGTGGGTCCCTCCACCTCCCCCTCCGCCTCGGCCGCGCCAGCCATCCTTGCCGTCGTCATCCTCCGAGTCGTCCTTGCGCAAGTCGGTCGCTGGACGGCAGCCTTCAGAAGTGGAGTCTGCAAGAGAGAGAGAGAGAGAGAGAAAGAGAGAGAGAGAGAGAGAGAGAGAGAGAGAGCAAAAGATGGTAGCAGAAGCACACACTCCCAACAGTCAAAAGAACAAGTCAGAGTGAGTCAGTTGGTGGAATGCAAATCAGATATGTGAAGAAGAGGGGAAAAATGGTCTCTGCTTATTGTTAGCGTTTCGCTACAAAATATTATATAATGTAAATGACCTCAAAGCTCAAAAGTCAATCCATCGAAAACAATCAAGATTGCACGAATGGTCACAACCATTGCTCAACTATATCTAGACTAGAAGACCTCCATTTGAGGGCCAAACTTCTTGGATTCAAGTTTGTGTTACAGTATTCTCGTAAGGTTACGGTATATGGCATGACTGGCTGGGATCTATCACGAATTCTCCTTCCTTCCCCTTGACCAACTTCTTCCCTTCTTCTTCTTGTTGTTGTTGTTCTTCCTCCTGTTTCCCCGGCTGCTTCCACTGCTGCTGTTCGTCGTCCAATCTGTGCGTGGCTCAGATGAGGAGGCGATCGATCCGTCGTAATTCATCACAGGCTCCTGAAATCAGCGATTGTTTCTTTGTCTGGAAGATTACTGCATCATTTCCAGTGCTGAAATAGTACCTGCTCTTGACTTGGGCCGGGGGGTTACAAATGACCAAATGGCCTGTCCGGGGGGTTACAAAGGAAAGATACACGGTAAAGAAAGGATTCCGGGCCTTCGGCCCGGGGGGTTACAACGCTATCATGAGTCAGATTTATTTCAGCACTAATCATTTATTCTGTTTTTGCGGTCTACTGTAGCTTCTCCAAGCACCCTTCTAGCCAAATGAGGAAGATGAGTAAACATTTCAAGTATTCTTCTGCTAAAATACTTGCAGCTTTTGGTGTCGATCCAAACAAAAAAGTTTGTATCAAGAAACTGTAGCAACAAATAGGACAATAACCTCGCGTCCCTCCGCGCCCAGTCCGTATCTCTCATAGTCTGGACGTCGATATTCCGTTCTCGGGTCGGCACCGTGCCGGAACTACAAATACGCACATTAGTTATGATAAAGTTGCTTATTTTGCATATTAGAAACTACAATGGCAACAGAGTGACACAGTAATAAGAACTAGAAGGGGATAAAAAACAAGGATACCACCTCCCTACATACTTCTTCTGCTTCAGTCTACAGAACAGGATACATAAGGCCCCTTTTCCCACCAAATCTACCACAATCCCTCATCTTCCGCTGCCAAATAATATTACACATCTTCTCTCTGCACACTTCTATTAGGGTGAAAAAGTTAACGTCAATTTCACGAATCCACACACATTTTAAGCCTCACCAGAATCAATCCTCACTCAGATGTCAAAATTCTGTTTTACTCATACCCACTTTGGTTTCCAAACCCCAAACTCCTCACTTCACCCACTTTTCTCATGTAATGGATATTGACCTCTTCTACCTGCCGGTAGGCAGCCGCGCGTTCCACATCCGCTTCCCAGAAGACAGTGTTCTCAGCAGCCAACATGCAGTCATCCTGTGGCTGGCCATGAATCTGCTCCCTGAATCATGAACATCTTTCTTTTGAGCTAACTGTGTCAGAATGACTCACATAATTTACTGTGTAATTTCTTTTTGTTTACCTACACAACTTGGCAAAGTTCCAACTGACCTGTTGTCCACATCCACGCCACGACGAATCCCATCTGCACTGTTATCCCAGGTGGCCGAAGCGTTGTCTCTCTGATAATTCAACTCGCCTTCAGTGGCCGTTGCGTTTGGACCTCAAATAGAAATATTTTTATTTTTATGGAATATAATCGAGGGGGCACAGGGATAATTGAAAAAAAGTTTAAAAATATATATATATATTTCGTTTTGGGGAAATGGAGGCAATAGAACAGCTTTCCGTAGAGTGGTCATCTTATAAGCAATCTTATGGCAGAAAAGATTCAACAGATAGCAGCAATCTAGGGGTAAATAATAAGCGAATAAGAAATCGATAAAAAAAAGGCCGTATCGTACTCCTCAGGGGCAAAGGATGATGATAAAATGAAAGCAGGAATTTAGAAGCATTTCTTGGTCCTACAATTTGCAGAGCCGTATTTTATGCAAGAATTATGGCGACAAATTTTTTACTTTGGGGACCGTTCATAATAACAAGAGGATCTAAGGGACAGACACTCGGAGTAAGATGGGAAATCGAATGGGGAAAAGCAATAGAATTCACTGGCCCACCCCGTGGAGCCCTGAACTAGACGGGAAAATAGAGAAATATTACAACGCTATATTCCAGGATTCAATCTCAAGTGCGTAATCTCAAAACGAGGTATGAAGAATGGAGCACAATAAAGCCAAAGTGGAAAGGCTCAGAGGCATCAACATGGGAGCCTAGATTATGGGGGAGGGGGAGTGAGGACTGGAATAGGGTATAGTACTCCCCAAGACTCAGGGCACTCCACCTAGGCAAGGAATTGGTGTGGGTCCCTTGTGACCCTATTGGTTCTTACATCCTGATTCAGGGTTTGCTCTCTTCTGACCCTCTTGATTCTGTGCTTGCTGTGCTGGCCACGTCGCATCGATTGGTCGGAAGGGTGGCTCGCGGTTCAGTCTACTATTGGTGCTTCGCAGCGAAGTTTGATCGTGGCTCGTCTGGAACTCGTTCGACGCGTATCCATGCAGAGAAGCCGAGTCGATGTCTGACTGCTGGGGCTGAAATTGCTTTCTTTTTTCTTCATCCTCTTCAAGCAAACCCAATTAAAATATAATAGTCATTACAACTAAATAAATAAAGTCAACATAATATAGCGTGACTTCAAAAAGGTCTCCTCCGATAAAAGCAAGAGTTCTCGGGGGATAGCTGACAGCTCAACTCTTGTTGGTCCTGTCGGGAATACCCACCTGATACGGTAGCTGCAGCTGTTGCTGGTGATGATTCTGCTCCACCGCCGTCCCGTGTCTGAACTCGCTTCTGCATCGACAGTATCTGCAGTGGTTGCAGAGGACACCGTCCAGTTCGCGGAGTACGGACTCTCGGATGGCCGCGTAGTCGGGATGGCCTTGGAATGGGGAGGGCGCCGGAGTGTACTGTCGTTGCCAGGGCGGAGGAGGCTCCTGCAGCGTCGGCGGCCCGTTTCCGCCAAAGTGACCGTTACTGCTGCAATTCACATTTTATCTACCGATGTGAAAATATACATACCGTAATTTTATCCAAGAAAAGCAGAATACCAAGTAATACAAAAACGATATACAGTAGGGCAGCAAACATCTTTTGCTGTTACAGTAACCACATCATGGAATACTGTAATCGCATCAGTACAGAGATCTGGGCAAGAAATTAATAAGATACCCATTAAAGCTGCCTCCTCCTCCTCCACGAATAGCAGCATCATCGAATTGCGAATGGAAAGGGGCGTTCTGATGACGTGGACCGGTGGAGCGTCTCCCTAAAGATGCCATTTTCGATATTGGATTTGGATTTCTTCTTCTTCGTTTTCAAGTAGCTGTTTAAATAATGATCTTTATGACAAAATTTTATCGCGAATACAAAAAAAATACCATTTATTGAAAAAAAAACTAAAACACGGACCATAAGGCGAAGGATCTCGATGCGGCAGCAGATGTTGCGGGGTGAGCGAACCGAAGCTAGACGGGGCAGCAGTATCGCCTCGTCCACTCGTAAAGCCTGTGTGTGGATAAAGGAGGCTCAGAAAGGTACCATGCATTTTACGTACCCACCCCGATTTGGTGCCTGGCAAGGTTTTGACATACAAATTCGGTTTTCACTCTCACTACCTTGCTTTCCGCGCTCCAAAACTTCTACTCCACCCAGTTTTTCCTATGCGGGTGACATTGGCGTTTATTCCATGGTAGATAAAGAGAACTTCAGGCATTTCTTTATGTTTGTTTTGGGTATAAAACAACTTTAAATGGATCAGTACAAAATTATTATCGCCTGATAGAATCCTAATAATTAGACGCCGAGAATCTTCCAGGAAGCAGGCGGAATATCGGTGTTTCAAATGTGCCTTTTATCAACATCAACTCACGTCTATCAAAGTCGAAAGGCGCCGCTCCGCCTCCTCCTAAACGTGGCTGAAAGCCACCGAAGCCAGGAGATGACTGGCTGTACGCGCCGCTGCTCGAGCTGCCGCGTTGCTGTTGTTCGCCATTCTCGGAGCTTAATTTATTATATTGCTTACTTAACTCTTTTAAAACACTGATATAGTATTAACTAATACAAAATTAAGTTGCACAAAAACATAGTAAAAAAAGAACAACCATTGAAATTTATTAATAAAGAAAAACAAATTATCGATTAGGAACCTGCTGAATCCCCTCGCCCATCCACGACCTCCTCCTCCCCTTCTGTCTCTTCGGTTCTCCTTCTTCTGTTGCTCCTTCATCGCTTCTTGCTTCGCCCTCTCCGCCTCTTCTGCCATGATTTCATTGATGACACGCTGATGCTGCAATTTCGTCATCAATTATCTTTTCTTCGTAAATGTAAAAATTTTATCTCATTTTAGCCACAAAAAAATTATCTACCATGGCTGCTCTTCTGCAGCTTTTAAAGTTCACATTTACTTCATAATTTATAATGATGGTCCAGCCCTTTGGTTCAGTTATTTCGGTGAAGAGTGCAAGAAAACTAATAGAATATTTGTGCAAAACTATGAGCTTAAATTATTGAGGAAATGCTTTTCTACACACGCACAGCTTCTCGTGCCGCCGGATTGATAGAAGGGCCCGGTCGCCGGATAACTCGAGTAACGGGGTCAATGTTGTACCTGGAAAAGGAAAACATATTCCTTAAATAAAAATTTGTATTCAAGTCTCCAATTTTACATTCCCATTCGCTATTTGCGGAACATTTTTAGAATGGTTTTCTCGTTCAAACAAGCCATGACAGGTTTCGGTGAGAACAATTCTTAAAAAAAGAACCAATCAGTATCATCTCAAATGAAAAATGGCTTTCATTTTGCAAAAGTGAAAAAAAGTTGAGCTGCAAAGGTGCCCAATTCATTGTTGCTTTTTGGCGTAGACTTGGTGAGGAATGGCTTTCGTGCGCATATTTTGGTGTGGGAACCCAATCGAAATCGCCGACTTTCTCAAGTCTCCAGTGAGAATGTCGTCATCGTCGCGTAGAATTAGATCCCAGCCGTTCGTCTTATTCACGATCTCTTCGCCCGAATCCGATCTGAGAATATCGCCTTGTTATTTT
This sequence comes from Allodiplogaster sudhausi, assembly GCA_945643635.1. Lineage (NCBI taxonomy): Eukaryota > Metazoa > Nematoda > Chromadorea > Rhabditida > Diplogasteridae > Allodiplogaster > Allodiplogaster sudhausi. The sequence goes on from CALZFC010000248.1 coordinate 2,385,373, forward strand.
TCTTTAGTAATTTGTATAATAATAAATACCTGAAGAGACAAATAAGCACTACATCGTTTCTACAATTCTACCTGCGTAAACTTTCCTGAAATTCGAAACAAATTCACACCTTTTCCTTTCGCGCCTATTGCTTCCGCTACTGCTTCCACCACCACCGCGCCCACCGCCGCGTCTATACGTTCTCTGTGGAGGGCGAGAGCCCATCTCGAGCTAGCTAATCTGTGAAAAACAGGGAGAAAATGTAGATTACATTTCAAACATCCGTGAATAGCCAGCAAACAAAAGCATGGAGCAAGACCGAATTAAACAGTGATATCGACAGTTACTATATCCCGCAAGTGGAGATACGCAAGTCTATGCCAGAGCAGAAATCGGATATTAAACAATTATCCAATGCATCTCACGGATTCAAGGGTCGAGGTCGAGTCGAAGACAAAGGCGATAAGCAATAACGCCTGCCGAACCATTCATTCTAATACAAAAGGCCCAAAAACCCCAATACGATCAATTCATCCGTCGTAAACCGTGAACCATTGTTAGGGTTGACCGAGGAGTTATTGCATGCATTCACGTTCCAATGTCCAAAGGATGGAGGATTGAGACCAATGAAATGACTTCAGAATAACTTGAAGTGTTCAGAAAGCACAAACAAATGCATATAAAGCCCCAATAAAGATTACGCTCGTCCGAAATCAACAATCAGCCACGTTTAGCAATGCCCGACGTGTTCCTGCACCAAGCTACCGCTCAAAGCACGGTGACCCAAGACGACACTTAGTAAAAATTTTGGTGTTACAGTAAATGGGTTTAGGATTTTGCACTAAGGTCGCACTAAATAAAAAATACCCACTATTTCTTGTTTTTCTCTGACCGATATTTAAATGGTGATGATCCTGGCACGATTTCCCTTAATGGCAATTTTTAACTACTGCGACTGCCCAATTCTGCTAACTACGCGAAATGCATTACGCTAAGTCACCGTGAAAGGGCACTCAGACAAAGTCAAATGATTTCAGAAACTATAAAATCCCTATCAAACTCTGGTTAAAGGTCGGAAATGCATTGAAAATAGAACAATCCGGAATAGGTAATCAGCCAAACAGCTGTTTCCGGGAAATATGCTCGAGGATGAATAATGCGCTGCATTTAAGTACACATGCGCTACATTGTCACTAACAACAGTAGTGGGGAATTTGCACAAGAAGTACTTGAATAATTGAAGGCTTATCTCGAAAAATGTGTTCATTTTCTAAATAAGTGCCATATCGCTGAAAAGGATAATTTTAGAACGATAAGCAACCTAAAGAAGAAGCAAAATGTTTAAATAAAATGAAGTATCTGTTGTGAGAGAGAAAGACATCGAAAGGGAATGCCATATTAATTTTTGATATCCAGTGGAATCATAGCTATGCCAGTGTTGCAACAGCTTAATCCATGTGAATAAATAAAGTAAAATAAAAATGTTGGTCAGACTTTGTTGGACTCATTAGTATGAGTACTCTAGTGGAGATGCCGGCACGAAAACAAGAGAATCCTAGAGAAAGAAAGGAATGAGTGATCTCGATTGGCAAGAGAGACAAGGGAAGCGAGAGTGATCAGGAAGAGTGTGATTGTCAGCTAGACTGAGCCAGAGGAGGTGAGAACATGGCAAGCGAGAGGCTGAGAGAGCGAGGAGAGAAGGAGTGAAGAGAGATGGAAGAAGATGTAGAGAAAGAGGGAGAGAGCGGGAGAGGAAGGGAAGGAGATGGCGGGCGAGGAAAAGGGAGGCAGAGAGAGAGAGAGAAAGAGAGAGAGAGAGAGAGAGAGAGAGAGAGAGGGAGAGAAAGAGGAGTAAACAGAGAAAACAAGCGGTCTTGAGGAAGATGTGGATCAGAAGAGAAGGTGTGCAGCCAAGCGGCAGATGCGATTTTTCCTGCTTTCTCATACACTCGGCTTCTCTAACTCAACAACTCTCTCTCTCTCTCCCTCTTTCTCTCTCTCTCTCTCTCTGCTTCTCTCTCTCTCTCTTTCTATCTCTTTCCAATATGCTCTGCCGAAAAGATATCCCTCTAGATTCAAGCATCCCCTGCTTATCTTTTTGCATCTATGTACCTGTTGCTTCCGCCTTACCCTCTTTTTATTCGAATCTCTCTTTCTCTCTTTCTCTCTTTCTCTCTTTCTTTCTCTCTCTACCTCAGTCTCTTGCCTTCTCTCACTAGTTCACTCCCTATGTTATTTCTTGTGCTCCTCAAAGCTTCACCCTATAATGCGGACCAAGTGGCGCTCAGCGATTGAAAACTTTATTGATTGAGGAAACCTGGAGAGGATTTGAGGAATCCTCATTTACAAAGAGAGAGAGCGAAGAGAAGAGAGGTAGAAAGAAACTACGATTGAGAGAGAGAGAGAGCGACAGCGAGAGAGAGTGAGAGAGACAGAGAGGTAGAGAGAGGAGAGAGAGAGAGAGAGAGAGAGAGAGAGAGAGAAAGTGAGAGTCGTTAGAGAATTGGAGATGGAAAACCTAATGGTCTTCTGGATGGCTAGTGTGATAGCCTTATCACTGCCCAACATTGATCTCTATCACTTTATAGCGAATGCTTCATGCCCGCGCTGACTAATCTGTCATCAGAATTACTTTGAAACCACCTCCTCTCTTTCTCTTCTCTCTCCTGCTTACTTTGCTCTTCCTTTCGTTCTTCGTTGCTCTCTCTCTCCCTCTCTCTCTCATACTGTCTCTCTGACCATCTCTTTCTCCCTCCACTCTTTCTCTCTCTGACTCTCTCAATATTACTGTTTCTTCCTCCTCAAAACCGTATTCGTTTAATAAGTACTTTTAATTATTGTATTGCAGCATTATTCAGCGATGTTTTTCGAACCATAACATTTCTTCAATAAATCTTCTATAATAAATAATTCTGGTAGTTCAAGTTTTCTGTCCGTCCTCTGGAGAGGGAGAGAGAACGAGAGAACGAGAGAGAGAGAGAAGAGAGAGAGAGAGTAGAGAGCGAGAGAGAGAGAGAGAGAGAGAGAGCTATTGATGTCTAACCACTTGCAAGGCTCTCCACTCCGATTGCCTCGCCACACACTAATTCGTCTCTCCATTTTAAGACTCAGCCTGCATGTCAACTTGCCTGCCAAATAAATACAGACTGTTCTCTGCTTCGACATACAAACAAATACACCTTGCCTTATTCTCTCTTTCTCTAATCTCCCTCACTCTCTCTCCTCAACTGCTCTCTTTTTCTTGTTCTCCTCTCCCAGTCTCTCACACACTCTCTCTCTCACTCTGTCTCTCTTCCCTGTTTCTCTGCCCCTCTCTCACTCTTCCTTGTTTTACAACAACTACCTCGCTCTAGTCTCACCGCCAACACATCGCAATCGTTCTGTTGACCAGAGCATTCTAAATCCGATGCGCTATTATCGCCAGGCGCGCAAGTTTACGTGCATTTCTCTCCTACTGTACCATCCCATAAACAATCGTGTTTTTGTTTAATAGTTAGGCAATATATTTATTTCTTGAAATATTATCAAGTATGGTGGCTTTCGATGGCTCTGTCTTATTGGTTTGTGTAAAAAATGAAAGTATAACTTTGCTCTGCATCGGTTCCAGCTGGTCTCACGCTTTCTTTTCGTGAACCAAGCTCGGCCCCTCCTTAATCTCCCGTTTCTTTCGCAATGAAACCAACGTCACTCTGTACTGTTCCTTGTATACTTATGCCTTTACTCACAACCAAGGCAGAAATGATGAACAACATCTCCTCCCACTCTGTATCTCTAGTTGTTTTCTTCCTATCTGCCTGTTTCTATATGCCCCCTATCGCTCTCTCCATTTCTTTCTCTCCATACTTCTCTCACTCACTCACTCACTTCTCTCTCTCTCTCTCTCTCTTTGCTTACGCAGGTGTTCGTTATCAGACCACTAACATATGTCAGGCCTTTTGGTCATCGGAAAACATCCTCGTACGATTTGTCGCGCCACGTTACCGAATGTTATCCCACCCACTCTTCCCATCACTCATTAGTGGGCGCGGAATTTTAATGAAAAACAATTTGCATAATTTATTCGAAGAACACCCAGAAGCTGTTCGCTCTCAATACGTTTCTTAACTAGCGCAAGATGCTGAGATTGTACTCTACAGATCTCGGAAATGAAATCTATCTCGACTAGGCATTCGAATGGAGCAAAAAAAATTATACGAATAAGGAGTGTTAATCGAGAAATGTGAACATTGTTTAACGTTTCAATGATAGGGTTATGTATGTTCCGCACCGAACTCTTCTTCAAAATACTTTCCGCTCGGGACCCAAACCTCCATTTGAGTGTCTCTCTCTCTCTCTCTGACAGCAGAGATGCTCGGCTACGCCTCCTCCTCCTTCCGTCGTGCCATCTCGCTCGCCGCACCAGCGAATTCGGCCATCCGAACGCATAAGCTGCCGGTCAAGCAGGTATATATCTCTCTCTCGCGCTCTCTCTCTCGCTCTCTCTCTCTCTCTCTCGCTCTCGCTCTCTCTCTCTCTCTCTCTCTCTGTCTCTCTTTCTCTCGCTCTCTCGCAGTCATCTCTCTCTCTTTCTTTTACTCCCCGTCCCTCTCTCTTTTTCTCTCTCCATCCCTCTATTTTTTTCTCTCCATCCCTTTCTCTCTCTCTCTCAGCATGACCTCGCAAAGTACGGTGGCCGCCACACCGTAACCGCGATGCCTGGCGACGGCATCGGCCCCGAGATGCTCAAGCACATCCGAAAGATCTTCACCTTCTGCCATGTCAGATTGACAATTTTATATTTTTTTACCAATTATTTATTCTTAAATATACATATTCATTTATTTATTATTAATTTTAACATATGTAGATACATACATCTTCTTGACATTTCAACCTCTTCGGTTAATTACATGAAATTTTTTTATGAAAAAATACCCGGTGGTTTCCATTGCACCATGATGGTGAAAACTTTGGCCTCCTATTTTAAATTGCTTTTTAGATGACCAGTGCTCGAAAAAATCAGTGCAATGACTAGCTATGATTTGCGATAGCAGTGCCCGTCCACTGTTCAGCAGTGAATTTTCTGATATATTTTTTTAAAAATTCGATCGTCTGAATTGTTTATTTTTAAACTTAATTTGTAATAAATAAATAAATATAAATTTCAGGCTCCAATCAACTTTGAAGAGGTACAAATGTCGTCCGAGCTCGTCGACGGTGACATGGAGGAAGTCATCACGGCCATCCAGAGGAACGGCGTCGGCATCAAGGTTGACACTATGCCAAAGGGGGCGGGGCTTAAATAGGTTCTCACTTTGCCAAAGGGGCGGTGCTTAATTTTTATATTTCATAATTTACTTCTTTTTTTAGCAGCTTTAATTGTGCCAGAATTATTTTGCTATATTGCTATTTTGCTATATTGCTATTAGTTATATTATTTCGGAATGAGCCGTGATTAGGAAAAAAATTAATGTTTTACAGAATCCTATGCTCAGGGTAACATCGAGTCCAAGTTCGACGACCCGGCCTTCAAGTCACGCAACGTGGAGATGCGCCGCCGTCTTGACCTCTACGCCAATGTCCTCCACTGCGTCTCGATTCCGAGCATTCCTTCCAGGCATTCGGTTGGAAAGAATAAATAGTTCATGGAAAACAAAAATCAATATTTCTTATAAGTTTGCTCAATTAATTTTTTGGTTTGTTAAAAAGTTCTTTTTAATATATATATTTTAGGGCATTGACATCGTGCTGATTCGCGAGAACACGGAAGGCGAGTACTCGGGCCTCGAGCACGAGACGATTCCAGGCATTGTCGAGAGTATCAAGGCGAGCTATTTAAACATATAAACGTTACATTCAAGTTGTATAGTAGTATGTATATTATTTAAATAAAGATAAAGCATTACTCCTTTTGTCCTCTTTTTTAAATAAAATAAACTCAAAATAAATATTATTAGAAATATTTTTGAGGTGGTGACTCATGACAAGATCGAGCGAATCGCCCGTTTCACCTTCGAGTACGCGATGTTGAATGGAAGGAAGAAGGTGACTGCCGTGCACAAGGCAAACATCCAGAAGCTGGGCGATGGACTCTTCCTCAAGGTTTCATTCATTCATCTTCTAGAACCCATGTTTATCTTTTTTATCCCAATTAAAATGAATGACACATTGCTTTTACTCACTATTTCTTTTAATATATTAGAGAAATCGTTAACGCTTGACACTTGGACGAATGTTGAAGGTGGCCCGCGAGATGTCGGCTGAGTACCCGCAGATCAAGTTTGAGGCTATGATCGTCGACAATGCGTCCATGCAGCTTGTTTGCTACCTTTTATTCCTCTCTCTCTCTCTCTCTCTCTCTCTCTCTCTCTCTTTTCTCTGTATCTTCGTTTCGCTTTCTCTTTCCCTCTTTTGATCTCTCTCTCTTTCTCACTCTCTCTCTCTCTCTTCTCTGTATCTTTGTTTCGCTTTCTCTTTCTCTTTTTCGATCATTCTCTTTTTCTCACTTGCATTTTCTCCTTCTCTGTCTCCTTTTTCACACTCTCAATCTCTATGTTCTACTCACGGTCTCCCCACTTTCCTCTCTCTCTCTTGCAGGTCTCTCGTCCCCAGCAGTTCGACGTGATGCTGATGCCCAATCTCTACGGAAACATCATCTCGAACATTGCCTGCGGCTTGGTCGGCGGGCCCGGACTCGTGTCTGGCATGAACATTGGCGACGATTACGCAGTCTTCGAGACGGTTCCCTTCTTTCTTCCTCTCTCTCTCTCTCTCTCTTTCTCTCTCTCTTGTATTATCTACCAGTGTTTCTACGACTCTCTCTTTCGTTCACTATCTTTACCTTACATTCGTAACTTCTCTTACAATTTTTTCTCTAAATAATTACATGTGCTCTATGTTATTCATAATTGCTTTCCTAGTTTGTTGTTGATTTTTAGGACTAGTTTCTTTTGAAGATTACTTATTGTAATTGAAATGAAATGAAATAGAATAGAATAGAATTGCAGGGCACCCGCAACACGGGCACCGGCCTCGCCGGCAAGGACATCGCCAATCCCACCGCGTTCATTCGTGCTGGCGTTGACATGCTCAGGTCATCAATGTCGTGTTCAGATAATAGTTATTGATTATATTGATTACAATATTGATAATTATACTGATAACATTATTTATTCTTGTATTGACTATCATGTTGATATATACCGTACCTCATTAGTAATTGCTCTATTTTCTATCCAAGCGGGCACTGTTACTCTGACTCTGTGGCATATCCGGAGATTGTTTTATTCATTCTTAGAGAAGTCCGAAGATAATAAGCACTATGAAAAATAAGACATAAATATTTTATATTTGCCCCTTTATTAAGATACCTGAACTGCCACGAACACGCCGATCTCATTTCGGACGCTCTCTGGAGCGCGCTCACGGAGCAGCGCGTCAGTTTATAATATTTAAATCTTATCGAGTTTTATTTTAAGAGCATTTTAAATATCTTAAAATGTATTTTCTTTTTTATTCAAACATTTCATTTGAATATTGGAAATGCATTATTCTATTATTTCAGACTAAACACAGAAAAATCTCTTATAACTTTCGCTATTTTTCCTTGTTCTCCAATACAAATCGCAGAAAATGCTGCAAATTTAAGTGATCTACTCTTATGTTTATATGTCCGCTGCGAATTAAACCGTACTTTTTACTTATTGATCTATTTTTGACCGATTGAATAAATCATTTTTTCAGGTACACACGCGTGACATTGGCGGAAGCGCCGCTGCGTCCGAGCTCGTAAACGCGACCATCCGGAACATTGACCAGCTCATGCCCAAGCTTGAGTAGAGGAGGACCTTTTGGTGCCACAGTACCCAGCTTTCCCGCTTATAGAATATGTAGCAAAGCTTAGAAAACGGACAAAGATATGCCCAAGTCCACCTTTAACATGGCTTTAATGAAGGACCAAAGAGAACATTGACTGTCATCTCTTTTATAGGCCGTGCAGAAATTCTATGAAATCACTCCCTTTGTTATAGCTTTTTGATGATGGCATTGTCTGTTGAAGTATTGTATTATAAGCGCTCACGAAAAGTGAGTAGTTTATAAGACTAGCATTTGGAGATGTGTATGTATGTCGTACCTATAGTATATGCATCTCAATGACTTTATATATTTAATCTCTTTAGCGAACGATGCAAGTGTAGTCATCATTTGCTCTGTTCTCAGTTCTAATCTCGCTAGACGTTCGAGATTCTTCATACTGGTACAAATTGATAACGAGAAGAGAGAATTAATGTCCCTTTTACATGCACGATAACCGAATAAGTCGAGCCAAAAGACGCCATCTGAATCTGAAAGGTGGTGAGTCTAACGACACCAACAGAAATTGATGCGATGTCGTCTCGGACAGTAGTCTGTGTTCGTGCGTGCTGGCCTGGCTGTTCTTCTACCGCCGCCTCGTGCCCCTCAAGCTGCCCTCCGAGCGGCCCTCGGGCGATGTCTACCACACCAAGCACGGCCGCGTCTACAAATTTTGATCTACCGCACCAAGCAAGGCCGCGTCTACAAGTTTTGAATCCACCGAACCCTTTGCAAGCACCATGAGTTCATTGGAACATGCGGGGTACTAGGAAGCACATTCTGAATGCACAATAATTACCACCACTTTTAGACACTTTATTACATTCTCGCCGGCATAAATGTATTTACATCGGTATCGTAAATGTAACACAAGTTAAAACAAGTTATTCATCGATAGAGGTATTTTTTTATTTAGGAAAAGAATAAATTTAGGCGCAAAAGTTCAAACGTGGACATAATATTTATGCCGCCTTTCATTCGTCTTTGTCCTTTCTCGTTCGACCATCTTCAAGAGGACAAGTGTCCTTTGTAGACTTCAAAATACCAATTATTTGAATTTGCCTTTCGTGTTAGAATTACGTGTCACAATTGCCATTCCCACTCTCAGTTTCGCTTCCTGCGCCGTCGTGGTCGGTCGGCTTCTTCGGAGATGGTCGGCTTTTCTATTTATCCATTTTATTGTTAAATCTATTTTAAACAATCAAATGGCAAAAGATATCTTGCTTTCAAGATTTCCTTCATCATATTTATCAACTTTTACCTCTCTTTCTTTTCAGTCCTCCTTTCCTGCATTTCCGCCCGATTCGGATGAATCCGATTCGGAGGAAATTGCGATTAAAGACAAGCAGAGGATGAGCGACTTGGTCCGTCTTCAACTTCATTCTCTTCACTTGCCCTTCACTTTTCCCTCCAATTCCCATCGAAGCCGGTGGATTCTGAACCAAAAATGGGCTGCTTAGAGCTGAATATTGTAAACGAAGCTCAATGTTCCACAGAGTTAATTAGTCTTATTATGACTATGTATATTGCATTGAAATGAAAATTATGAATGTTGGCATGATGGGAAGAATGAGTTTAATGATTATAACGACTATTATGATAAACGGGTGGAGTTGTTATTAATACCTTGAATATACAAATAAGTAATTGATTGAGCGTCAACTGTCCCGCCTTCATCGCCAGAGCGACCGGCGACCCAGCATTTCGCTGCCGCAGCGTTGCCTCATCCACTTCACGTACTTCTGCGGCCAGTTTCATCTAACTTTGTTCTTTTGAATCATTTTTTTTTTACATTAAAAGAACTTTAAAAAACAAAAAAATATATAACAAATTAATTGCAGGAGTTGACACCTTCACCTCCTTCGCCATGCTCCTCTCCGTCTATGGATGTCAGTTGAAGAATCTTACTAACATCCTTCTTAATGATAATAATCTTATTATTACCGACAAATTAATAAAATTAACATAAATAACGTTTCAGATGCCGTGGTCTTTCCAATCTGTTTCATCACTCTGGTTCTCGGCTTTCCTCTCGCGTATCTGGAGGCATGCGTTTGTTTATTTAAAATTAGAATTGTTAAAATATTGGAGGCTCCATCAATTTCCAAAAAATGGCGCGAATGATAAATTTTTAAAACAGAAATATCCTTCCTCTTCAGCTGTCGGCCGGCCAGTTCTCTTCGATGAACGTGCAGACGCTCTTTGCTCAAGTCGCTCCGATTGGCGCCGGTCAAATATTTTTATTTGAACAATTATTTTCTATGAACCACAAATCTCGTTGAACGATTTGTGGTTCATAGAAAATGATTTTTTTTTTATAAATAATAACTCATTAAATTAATTTCAGGTGTTGGCCATGCGGTCGTCCTCTTGGACATCTTGCTAAGCGCGAGTCACTTCACGGCCATCTCCACCTCCTTGAACACGATTGCTAACTTCTTGCACGTATGAGTTGCCAAACATTGATGTACATTGCAAGTTTAATACATTTAAGAGAGCATGTCAGTATGCTTCGAGCGCGGCCTGCCCCGGGAAAATTGTTTTCGAATTCATTAACAGAAAACATTTTTCTTATACAACTCGGCACGCTCTATTTAATGAGCCTAATTTCATCATCATGCGATTTTTTCCCTTCGAGATACACTACCGTAACCCTGAAAATTCATTGAGCCATAAATTCATCCAAAACCTGTTTTGGGAAACCATTTACATATCATTCAATAGCATTTCGAAAGCGCTTCAGATTTCATCTAGGAACATGTTTTGTTAAGATTTCATTTTGATCAAGAAAATTGGCTTTAAATAATATGAAGGGTAATCACACCACTTTATGGTCATTTCGACACTCTGGGACCTAGATAGAAAGAAAGAAATTTTTTTTTTTTTTTTTTTTGAAAGGTGCTTATTTTGTAGCAAATTTCACGCTCTTTCTTTCTATCTAGGAGTGTCGAAATGGCCATAAAGTGGTGTGATTAAACTTCATATTATTTAAAGCCAATTTTCTTGATCAAAATGAAATCTTAACAAAACATGTTCCTAGATGAAATCTGAAGCGCTTTCGAAATGCTGTTGAATGATATGTAAATGGTTTACAAAACAGGTTTTGGATGAATTTATGGCTCAATGAATTTTCAGGGTTACGGTAGTGTATCTCGAAGGGGAAAAATCGCATGATGATGATATTAGGCTCATTAAATAGAGCGTGCCGAGTTGTATAAGAAAAATGTTTTCTGTTAACGAATTCGAAAACAATTTTCCCGGGGCAGGCTGCCTTAAGCGCATGCTCGACTCTTACAGAGAGGCCCTCTTAAAATATGTTAACAAGTAAATAAACCAATAAATATATATATATATATATATATATATATATATGTATTCATTCACTTGTCTGTTTCAGATATTCTTTGGCCACTCTGCACGAGCGGATAACTGCCTGTACCACTTCAACTCCCTTTGTCCGTTATTGACTCTGTTCAGCTACTCATGCTGTCAACGGAGATCTAATAGAAAATATATGCTGAAAATGTGGACTGGACGATTGGATTGTGTCCATTGAATTGAGTAATTTAAATTCGAGAGTTTGATTCGGTGAAAGAAAAAAAATAGACGAGCAATTTCAAGTCGCCCAACTGGTGCGGAATTTAAATTTGTGAAGTTCCCACCAATTTCCGTATTTCGAATTGATTTACAGCGTGCCATTCTCACAAGATGATCTGCGCTCAAGGGCCAAAGAGCCAGAAAAACATCTTTCTGGTCCAGAATATATCTTTTTATTACTATATATTCTTTGTAAGGAAGTATATTTATATTTCTAATACAATTTATAATACAATTCAGAACTTTATTCTTTTTATTTTTATTTTTAATGTTTTTATTTTCTATTTGTTTATTTTTCAGAATCTTCAAGGGCAATGCGTACACGAGGAGATGCAGTCGGTGCTGAAGAACGAAGGAGTCGAGGCTGAGAGGGTGCATATTCAACGGCCTCAATTAATGGAATACATAAAAAATTAATTGCCATATTTTCTGGACCAGGAGATTGGCGGAAAGGTATATTTAAGTTTCCGTCCAAATAGTTCCGTTTTTACAGAACGCGGATGAAGGCTTCGTCTTCAATGAGTTGCCAGTTAATCAGTGGATGTAAGCTAATTGTAGAAATTGCTAAATTATGAATAAATATTTTAAAAGAAAAAAAAAACATCAGACCGACCTCTTTTTCCAGCTTCTTCTCAACTGGCGCAAGGGGAGAGCAATTCCCGATTTTCTTCATGTTCTCCTTTGTTCTGCTTGTCGGCACTTGCTTCATGGTTCTTAGCTACGATGGCTTCAGAAATCTCACCAAGGCGAGTCAATGGAATGAGGGAGTGGGAACTTCTCTCTATCTCTGTCTTTGTCTCCCTCTCTCTATCATGCCCTCCTCTCGCATCTCTCCTTCTCTCTCATGCTGTGCTCATCTCCCATTTCTCTCTCACCATTCGTGTTCAGTTATCGAAGGCCTATCTGCTCACTCTCTTCTATGCCTTCACCATGATGATTGCCGCAATCGTGACAGAAGAGAAGAGTTTTCGTCAGCCAGGTTTTAAAATAAAAAGACTCTTTTTGGGTCCTGAACGGAAGGCCAGTAATAATAAACTAACTAACAATTATTATTGTAATTTCCAGAAAAAACCGTCAGCATCAGCGACATTCATATGTGGAGTCATTGCATTTTGCATGTTTGTCATTCTTAATTATTTTGGAACCTTTATAATAAGGTTACAAGAAATTACACCGATTAATATTCTTCAATCGATAATTTGAGGTTGTTGCCACGATGCGACTCGGGCAAGGCGGGCACATTCTAATGGGCGCAGCGAGCAAGTTCGGCCATAACATTGTCAGGTAGCAAGCATATTTTCTCTTTTCTCTCTCACTTTCTCTCTCCGTCCCTCTAACTCTCCCCCTGCTCCCCCTCTCTCTCCAACTTCCGTCTCTCTCTCTCTCTCTCTCTCTTTCTCTCTCTTTCTTCTCTCTTTTCAGAGAACTGGCTACGACGACCATCCTCTCTATTGTGGTCTCGTTGATCTTCGCCCTGTTCTTCCAGCGCCAGCTTGGCACAGCGCATCTCAGAATGCTTGTGGATCACGACCATCCGGGTCAGGAGACATTTGGCAAATGGCCAAGATAATTCTTTTTTGACCAGCGTAAAAAAGTAATAAAAAAGGAATATTTACAGTAAGAAGATGGCTATAAAGGAAGAAAAACTGATAAACTACATACATATGTATCTCTAAAAGAAAAAAAAAACACGAGGAAAGTAATTGGTCCCTCTGTAGATCACGGGATTCTGAAGATGCGCCGCGTCCAGCCGTTCGTCGTGCTGGCAACAGCTCTCTCTGACATGCCAGACGTCCTCATCATCTTCTCCGTCCTCCACATTATTCACACGGCTTTTCATGCTGTCAGCTTCTCTATCCCCTCTCTCGCTCGCTCTCTCCCTCTGCCTCTCTCTCTCTCTCTCTCTCTCTATTTCTCCCTCTCTTTCTCCCTCTCTTCAGTACGTCTGACTCTCCACGACCATCACCTCTCTCAGTGACCGTCTCTCCTTGTCTCTTGCTCTCTCTCCTCTCCTCTCCCCCTCCCCCCCCTCTCTCCTTCTCCTCTCTCTCTCTCTCTCTCTCTCTCTCTCTCTTTCTCTCTCTTTCTCTAATCTCCCTCTCTTTAGTACATCTGTCTCTCCACTGCCATCACCTCTCTCCGTGACCGTCTCTCGATGTCAAGTGCAGAATCTGACATCACAATCAAGCGATGCGTCGTAATTGCCGCCCTCTCCTTTTATGTCGCATACTGTGTCAGTTGAAACTATAACTAATTTATTTATATATGCATTATTAATTAAAAATAAATTACAGAAAATGCCCTTTGTAGAGCAATTTGATAATACCTTTTCATTACTACAAAATTTTCAAAACCTTTGCAGAAGCTCATCCCAGACTGGACCTTCTTCCTCGTTCTCAACGCATTTGTACCGCTCTTCCTGATGGTATCTTTCATTGTAGAGAATATCATGGGCTGCATATAAATGAACATTCTCCTTCCAGATGCCAATTGTGTTTCTCCTCGTCGTTCTCTACGGTCCTCACTTCGTCGTCGCCGACCTCAATCTCATGCATTTTGCTGCCAAGGCGAGTGTCACTCAAATCTTTATTTGCTTCCTCTTTCATTTAATTGAGTAATTGTTAATTATTACTTATTACATTTAAAAATAATATTCTGGCAGCGCTCCTCCGCCGCACTCACCACGGGCCGCGATTTCCTTTCTTGGCTGGCCGTTCTCTCCTGGATTTTCGCGTTGCCCGTGGCCGTTGTCGTCTTTCTTTGCGACTTGTAAGCAAAAAAAAAAAACGATAGCTACTATTTGTTGTAAAGAAGGATAAGAAAACCGCAAAGTAGAATAAATGAAAAAATATATATCCATAAACATCAATCCATTTGCAGCATCGGTTACATAAAGAACCCGGTGATCATTCCCTTGGACTGGTTCAACATGACCAGTAGCATTCTTGTCATTGGCTGCCTTGTCTTCTCACTCATTCCACTCAACGCCATCTTCACGGTATTTCTTCCTTTGTCATCAATTTACTCTTCCAACTTAGTCGTCCTTGCTATCAGACTTTCTTCCCTGCAACCTCAAATTATGTCGAGGTTGTAAATAGTGAAATTGACCGTAATAAAATGACATATATACATACATACGTTCCAAGAATTCAGCTGCCTTTCAGGAATACAATACGTTTGAATGTTAAGTTAGATCACAGGATATTGGCATTTGATTGCAGCTCCTTCGCTTCATTTATAACAGCAACTGGCAGCTCGCATTCGTGCCGGAGGTTCTCTACGCGCCGCGGAACAAGGAGCACCGGTAAACATACCATTTTATTTGTAAAAAGTTAATATACAATTAATATTTCATGCTAAATAGGTTAAGCTGAATATTATATTGTGGAAAAAACAAATCAAATTTCGCTTTGCAGAAAGCAGGCGAAGCTGGCGCACGGCCGCATAAGAGGATGAGGAGCAGAGTGGAAGAGATGAGAGAGAAAAGAGGAGGTAGCGAGAGAGTGAAGGATGAAGAGAGAGCCAGAGATAAAGAGAAGATGAATCTTCTCTCATTTTATCCGTATTCTATCAATAAATGTCGTTTGAAAGCCCCTTTTTGCTTTGGCGCATTTAATGCATTATATATAAGCCGGTATGAGAATTGAATTTGAAGCTGTTAAAATTGATGACAGAAATGCTAAAAAAAGACAAAGGATTTGTCCGTATTTTTGTGCGTGTTTGCAAGAATGCGAATAACACTTTGGAGGAGACAACGAAACTGCATTCGGTCTGCGAATCGGTATTGCGAACGAACGAAGCGAATATGATGTCGACTCCCTGCTTCACGCCGAATTTCAACTCTCCGATGTCCTTCCGCCGGAAGGTCCACCGCAGAGAGGGGGAGAGAGTGGAAACTAGCCAGGCAAATTGACTCCCTTCCGAGATCGTCTCTGCATGATATTGCAAGGGAATCATTGGGGAAGTGTGAAAGAGCGGGTGAAGGCTACTTTATGAGAGCCATGTTCATTCTCACGATGTTCATGCCGTTCGTGTTCATCTTCTGGAGCAGCTCCAAGTTGCGGTAAGCAGGGAGTCTCCAGGCCCTGCTTGCCGCAGCGTGGAGATGCTCTGGAGAAGAGAAAGGAATTATTCGGCCATTAAAAAAGATTCTAGCGCACCGGGAAGACGGGGGGGGGGAGGGAGCCCGCAGTTGACAAAAGACCAGAGGCAACTGGGGCATTCTCAGGACCAGAAGCAGCACTGGCTGACAGGATCGATGAAATGTTCTCGTATTAAGACGCGAGCGATGCCGTAGAAAGCGCGGCCGAAGATACTCGTTAGTTAGACAGTGTGAGAATGAGAGAGTGAGTGTGAGAGCGAGAGTGTGGGAGAAAAGATCTGGGTGGTCCTTTTTGGCGCGGTTACATAAAGAACGCGGTTGTCGTGAGAGAGAATAGAAAGACAGAGAAAGAGGGAGAGAGTGTCCTATGCGGTCTCTCCCACTCTCCTCGTACTCTCTGTTCAATTTTGTTAAAATATGTATCCATTAAAGCAGTAAAATTCTCAAAAAAAAACTTTTGGCACTTAGCCAACATGTCACAGAAGGGGAGACAGGAGTTCCTAGACCCCTCATACTGATTTGGTACTTAGCTTATTCCTTCTGATATTCATTCCCATCCAAGAAGTATACATGATTCGCATAACTCTCTAGCTCCATCTCTCTCTCTCTCTCTCTCTCTCTCTCTTTATCTCTCTCTCTCTCTCTTTATCTCACTCTCCCTGACTCTCTATCAATAACAAAGAAACCGATAGCAAGAAGCTGGGATGTTGATCAGTGTTAACATGAAGTTAAACCTCAAGTTAGCCTGCTTAGCCTCATGTTAGTACCCTGAAGTTTAGTCTCAAAAAAGGGACAGTTTACTACGGGATTAAGTCGAGATTGTCAATAGTTAAATTAACCGTAATAAAATACATGGAGAACTATGGCCTGAGGTACGGTAGCTTTCAGGGAAATTCAGTAGCGTTGCAAGAATTCAGTAGCTTTCCATTAATACAATACATTTGAATGTTAAGTTATGTAGGTCACATGATATTGCCATTGATCGAAGCTCGTTCACTTCATCCTCAACGGCAAATAGCAGCTCGCATTCCTACCGGAGGTTCTCTACGCACCGAGGAACAAGGAGCACCGGTAAATAACTTCATTTTACTTCATTTGTAAAAAAGTGAATATACAATTAATATTTCATGCTAAATAGCTTACAGTTAATATTTGATTGTTAAAAAGATTTAATTTCGCTTTGCAGGAAGCGGGCGAAACACAAAGACACACTACGTCACCCACCTTATACATTTCAAATTCATTTCCCATACATTGTAATTCATGAAATGCATTAAATCAAAAGGGGCTTTCAAACGACATTTATTGATAGAATACGGATGAAATGAGAGAAGAATCGTCTTCTCTTTATCTCCTCCACTCTCTCCCGCTCCTTCACTCTCTCGCTCCCTCCTCTTTTCTCTCTCATCTCTTCCACTCCCCTCCTCATCCTCTTATGCGGCCGTGCGCCAGCTTCGCCTGCTTACTGCAAAGAGAAATTTGATTTCTTTAGCGATAAAATATTCAACTTCACATATTTAACATGAAAATATTGATTGAACATTAACTTATTGCGCATCAAATGAAGTTATTTACTGGTGCTCCTTGTTCCGCGGAGCGTAGAGAACCTCCGGTACGAATGCGAGCTGCCAGTTGCCGTTGTAGATGAAGCGAAGAAGCTGCAATCAAATGCCAATATCCTTTGATCTAACTTAATATTCAAATGTATTTTAATCCTGGAAGGCTACTGAATTTCCTTGAAAGCTATCGTACTTAATTACAATGATCTCCATGTATTTTATTACGGTCAATTTAACAATTGACAATCTCGACTATAATTGAGGTTGCAGGGAAGAAAGTCTGATCGCAAGGACGACTAAGTTGGAAGAGAAAAATGATGAGAAACGAAGAAATACCGTGAAGATGGCGTTGAGTGGAATGAGCGAGAAGACAAGGCAGCCAATGACCAGAATGCTACTTCTCAGGTTGGACAAGTCCAAGGGAATGATCACCGGGTTCTTGATGTAACCGATGCTGCAAATGGATTGATGTTTATGGATGTATTCTTTTTATTATTTATTCTACTTAGCTGTTTCCTATCCTTCAAATAGCTATTTTTTGCTTTGTTATCTCACAAGTCGCAAAGAAAGACGACAACGGCCACGGGCAGCGCGAAAATCCAGGAGAGAACGGCCAGCCAGGAAAGGAAATCACGGCCAGTGGTGAGTGCGGCGGAGGAGCGGTTCTGGAGTATTATTATTAAATTAATAATAATTAACTAAATTATATGAAAGAGGAAAAACATAATGATTTGAGTGAAAAACAGATCAGACTCGCCTTGGCAGCAAAAAGCATGAGATTGATGTCTGCGACGACGTAGTGAGGACCGTAGAGAACGACGAGGAGAAACACTATTGGCAGCTGGAAGGAGAATGATCATTTATATGCAGCCTTCGATAGTCTCTGCAATGAAATATACCATCAGGAATAGCGGCACAAATGCGTTGAGAACGAGGAAGAAGGTCCAGTCTGGGATGAGCTTCTGCAAAGGTTTTGAAAATCATGTATTTAGCTATGAAATGGTATTATAAAATTGCTCTACAAAGGGCATTTACTGAAATTTATTTTTAATTAGTAATACATATATATAAAAATAAATTAGTTATAGTTTCAACTTACACAGTACGCGACATAAAAGGAGAAGGCGGCAATTACGACGCATCGCTTGATTGTGATGTCAGATTCTGCACTTGACATCGAGAGACGGTCACGGAGAGAGGTGATGGCAGTGGAGAGACAGATGTACTGAAGAGAGGGAGAGAGAGGAGAGAGAAGAGAGAGAGGGAGAGAGGGAAAAAGAGAGCGAGAGAATGAGAGAGAGGCAGACGGGGGGGGGAGAGAGAGGAAAGAGCGAGAGAGAGCGAGAGAGAGAGGCAGCGAGTGACGGTCACGGAGAGAGGTGATGGCCGTGGAGAGACAGATCTACTGAAGAGAGGGAGAGAGAGGAGAGAGAGGGAGAGAGAGAGGGAGAGAGGGAAAAAGAGAGCCAGAGAATGAGAGAGAGGCAGAGGGGGAGGGGAGAGAGAGGAAAGAGCGAGAGAGAGAGAGAGAGAGAGAGAGAGAGACAGCGAGTGACGGTCACGGAGAGAGGTGATGGCCGTGGAGAGACAGATGTACTGAAGAGAGAGAGGGAGAAGGAGATAGAAAAAAACGGAGAGAGAGACTATTGAGGGAGGGAGAGAAAGAGAGAGATAGGGAGAGGAGAGAGAGAATCTGACAGCATGAAAAGCCGTGTGAATAATGTGGAGGACGGAGAAGATGATGAGGACATCGGGCAAGTCTGAGAGGGCCGTCGCCAGCACAACTAACGGCTGGACGCGGCGCATCTTCAGAATCCCGTGCTCTACAAAGGGACTAATTATTTTCTTCATTTTTTTCTGTTAGATATAGTTTATCAGTTTTATCTCCTTTAGGGCCATCTTCGTACTGTATGCATTCTTTTTTATTACTTTTTTTAGTTACTCAAAATAAGAATTATATTGGTTATCTTGGCCATTTGCCAAATGCCTCCTGACCCGGATGGTCGTGATCCACAAGCATTCTGAGATGCGTTGTGCCAAGCTGGCGCTGGAAGAACAGTGCGAAGAACAACGATACCACAATAGAGAGGGTCGTCGTCGCCGCCAGTTCTCTGAAAAGAGAGAGGGAGGAGCGGAGAGAAAGAAAGAGAGGGAACGAGAGAGAGAGACGAGAGAGAAAAGAGAAAATAAGCTTGATACCTGACAATATTATGGCCGAACTTGCTCGCTGCGCCCAATAGAATGCGCCCTCCTTGCCCGAGTCGCATCGTGGCAACAACCTCAAATTATCGATTTAAGGATATTAAGCGATTCAATTTCTTGCCTTTTTCTTTCAATTTCGATTAATTTGTTTTGTAAAACCTTGTTTTATAAAAAAAAAAATGACCAACATGCAAAATGCAATGACTCCACATATGAATGTCGCCGATGCTGACGGTGCTGTCTGAAAATTGATAAAATATTGGTAAGCAACTTGGTTTCGTCAGTTTAGTATTTCTGCCCTCCATTCAGGACTCAAACGAGTGATTTTTCTTGATTTTTAAACCTGGCGGACGAAAACTCTTCTCTTCTGTCACGATTGCGGCAATCATAATAGCGAAGGCATAGAGCAGAGTGAGCAGATAGGCCTTCGATAACTGAACACGAATTGTAAGAGAGAGAGAAATAGGTCTCAGAGGGAGGTGAGGACAGCATGAGAGAATGAGAGGAAGACAAAGATAGAGATAGAGAGAAGTTACCACCACTCCCCCATTCCATTGACTCGCCTTGGTGAGATTTCTGAAGCCATCGTAGCTAAGAGCCATGAAACAAGTGCCGACAAGCAGAACCCAGAAGAATATATAGAATTGTGGGAATTGCTCTCCCCTTGCGCCCGTTGAGAAGTAGCTGAAAAAAGAGGTCGGTCTGATGGTTTTTTATTATAAAATATTTATTCACTATTTAGTAATTTCTAAAATTAACTTACATCCACTGATTAACTGGCAAAGCATTGAAGACGAAGCCTTCATCCGCGTTCTGTAAAAACGGAACTATTTGGATGAAAACCTAAATATTCTTTCCGCCAATCTCTTGGTGCAGAAAAAATGGCATATAATTTTTTATGTGGACAATTAATTGAGGCTGTTGAATATGCACCCTCTCAGCCTCGACTCCTTCGTTCTTCAGCACCGACTGCATCTCCTCGTGTACGCATTGTCCTTGAAGATTCTGAAAAATAAACAAATTAATAGATAATTTAGAAACATTAAAATACATGAATAAAGTTCTCAATTATATGTTATAATTGTATTAGAAATATAAATATACTTTCTTACAAAGAATGTGTAGTTCTAATAAAAATTATATTCCGGACCTGAAAGATGTTTTCCTGGCTCCTTGGCCCTTGAGCGCAGATCATCTTGTGAGAACGGCACGCTGTAATCAATTCGCAATAAGGAAATTGGTGGGAGCTTCAAAAATTCGATTTCCGCACGATTTGGAAGAATTGAAATTGCTCGCCAATTTTTTTCTTTCGCCGAATAAAACTCTCGAATTCAAATTACTCAATTCAATGGACACAATCCAATCGTCCAGTACACATTTTCAGCATATATTTTCTATTAGATCTCCGTTGACAGCATGAGTAGCTGAACAGAGTCAATAACGGACAAAGGGAGTTGAAGTGGTACAGGCAGTTATCCGCTCGTGCAGAGTAGCCGAAGAATATCTGAAACAGATTATTTACTTATTAATACATTTTAAATGTATTTACGGGCAAGAAGTTAATAATCGTGTTCAAGGAAGTTGAAATGGCCGTGAAGTGACTCGCGCTTAGCAAGATGTCCAAGAGAACGACCGCATGGCCAACACCTGAAATTAAAGGAGGGCGATCACTGAAAAATTATGTGATATTTCAAATTGCCGCGGCCCTTCGCACTCTCATTTGCGCGTGCTATTTTGGGTTTGTGCGACCAGCGAAATAGCACGTGAGAATGAGTGAAAACTCGCAGGGTCAACACGGCAATTCAAATCTCTATTAATTTTTTTGTCATCGTTCAACGAGATTTGTGGTTCATTGAAAATGATTGTTCAAATAAAATATTCGACCGGCGCCAATCGGAGCGACTTGAGCAAAGAGCGTCTGCACGTTCATCGAAGAGAACTGGCCGACCGACAGCTGAAGGAGGTAGGATATTTCAATTTTTAAAAATTTATCATTCGCGCCATTTTTTGGAAATTTATGGAGCCTCCAATATTTTAACATTTCTAATTTTAAATACACAAACGCATGCCTCCAGATAAGCGAGAGGAAAGCCGAGAACCAGAGTGATGAAACAGATTGGAAAGACCACTGCGTCTGAAATGTAATTTTGTTTTATTTTATTAATTTGTCTGTTATGATGAGATTATTATCATTAAGAAGGATGTTAGTAAGACTCTTCAACTGACATCCATAGACGGAGAGGAGCATGGCGAAGGAGGTGAAGGTGTCAACTCCTGAAATTTATTTATTGTTTTTATTGTTTTTATTTATTTCATACCTTTTTTAATATAAAAAATGATTAAAAATAAGAAAGTGAGATAAAACTGGCCGCAGAAGTACGTGAAGTGGATGAGGCAACGCTGCAGCAGCGAATTGCTGGGTCGCCGGTCGCTCTGGCGATGAAGGCGGGACAGTTGACGCTCAATCAATTACTTATTTGTATATTCAAGGCAATAATAACAACTCCACCCGTTTATCATAATAGTCGTTATAATCATTAAACTCATTCTACCCATCATTTCACTATTCATAATTTTCATGTCTTTGCAACATACATAGTCATAATAAAACTAATTGTGGAACATTGAGCTTCGTTTATAATATTCAGCTGTAAGCAGCCTATTTTTGGTTCAGAATCCACAGGCTTCGATGGGAATTGAAGGGAAAGGTGAAGGGCAAGTGAAGAGAATGAAGTTGAAGACGGACCAAGTCGCTCATCCTCTGTTTGTTTTTAATCGCGATTTCCTCCGAATCGGATTCATCCGAATCGGGCGGAAAAGCAGAAAAAGAGGACTGAAAAGAGAGAGAGGCTTAAAATATGAGAAATAGATAGTAGAAATCTCAGGATCTAAAGGAGAAATTTTATTTAAATCTCAGGATCTAAAGGAGACATTTTATTTTTAAAGCTAGATTTAACAATAAAATGTATAAATAGAAAAGCCGACCATCTCCGAAGAAGCCGACCGATCACCGCCGGCGCAGGAAGCGAAACTGAGAGTGGGAATGGCAATTGTGACACGTAATTCTAACTCAAAGGGCATATTCAAATGATTGGTATTTTGAACTCCACAAAGGACACCAGTCCTCTTGAAGCTGCAAGGACAAAGCCGTATGAAAGGTGGCATAAATCTCCGTGGTTGACCTTTTGCGCCTAAATTTATGCTCTTCCTAAACAAAAAATTACATCTACTAATAAATAACTTGTTTTAACGTGTGTTTCATTTACGGTACCGATGTAAATACATTTATGCCGGCGAGCATGCAATAAAGTGTCAAGGAGTAGGGACAATTATTGTGTAGTCACAATGTGCTTCCTAGTACCCCGCATGTTCGATTAAACTTTTGGTGCTTGCGGGTTCGGTCGATTCAAAACTTGTAGACTCGGCCGTGCTTGGTGCGGTAGATCAAAACTTGTAGGCGCGGCCGTGCTTGGTGCGGTAGATCAAAACTTGTAGGCGCGGCCGTGCTTGGTGCGGTAGATCAAAACTTGTAGGCGCGGCCGTGCTTGGTGCGGTAGATCAAAACTTGTAGGCGCGGCCGTGCTTGGTGCGGTAGATCAAAACTTGTAGGCGCGGCCGTGCTTGGTGCGGTAGATCAAAACTTGTAGACGCGGCCGTGCTTGGTGCGGTAGATCAAATCTTGTAGACGCGGCTGTGCTTGGTGCGGTAGACATCGCCCGAGGGCCGCTCGGAGGGCAGCTTGAGGGGTAGAAGAACAGCCAGGCCAGCACGCACAAACACAGACTCGCCAGCATCACCAGCCACGTCGCACGGGAGCCCGCGGACACGAACAGCGGGCTGCAAGGGGCAGATATTGTCTGTTATCATATTGGCATAACTTTTGCCATACCCCCCGCGGGCTTCCGATTCGATTTTGGAGAAAATGAAAAACATCGTTTTTATTCTATAAGAGAGAATATGATATCCAAACTTAAAGTTGTAATAGTGAAGTGAACGACGGCTAGGAAATAAAATATGATTTAAAGGAGGTATCCGGGGAATAATTAACCTATGTTTTGTTCTATGTAGATAAGTTCATATTGGCGTTAAACATCTATCCAGAAAGTTTGAGCGATTTTCTTCCATTACATTCTGAGCAATAGTAACGTGAAAACTAGCGGGTAGAGAATTAGCTACGGTAGGTCATAGCCACCCTCCTATTTCACATGCTCTCTCGACCGAGCGACAGGCAACTTTCTGAGCGCGCGCATTCAAACTGGTTCTCTAGCGCTACTGTAGAATTATTCGCCGGATACTTCCTTTAAGGAAAAAAAAATTAATTGATAACGAACACCAAAATAATGCCGCCGAGCTTCGAGCTGCATCCAGCAAGCACGATGAAACCTTGCATCGTCCCCTTTAAAATGTAATAGCTATAGTTATGAGATTTATTTTTTTAAACCTTTTAATTTTTTTAATAATAAAACTTAAACAAAAATCTTTTCCCCCCTTTTGAATATTTTTTTATCATTCATCGTTCTATTTCTGACGTATGCACCTGATTACGAGGTCCAATAATCTTGGAATAGATCGTGCTCGTAGTCGTGAAGAGGAAGAGGACTGGACTTACAGGCGGTGCCTTGCAAAAAAAAAAATTATATGTAGACAAATAAAAAGCATAATTAGCCTAATTAATTGAAGAGAAAAGATTAAGCGACTCCTTTCTTTGCTAATGAGATGATGGAGAAGGGAGGAAACTAGTTTCAAAGATAATTAATGGATGAGGAACCGTTGTACATCACGAGTAATTCCGGCTGCATCCTGTTGAGGCCGTGCTGTTCGTGGGTCCTGAGGTCCATTCAATCGATAATTTAACTTGAGCTTGGAAAAAACTAATAACAAACAGATCTGCCGTTGTAAAGTTTTTATAGATGTCTTAGTTGGGAGCGGATAATTCCTTTTGTTCACCTGGACTGTCTGGAAAGGAAAGGAAAGGTGGACCATGGAAAGGTGATGAGGATGAAGAGGATCATCAGACACTTCCCGACAATACAGCCAATTCGCTGGTCCGCCCTAAGCATGGCGTAAATTTCACTAGTTTTAATGAATTCGGCAATTCCAATCGGCATACATATTGTACCAGGAAAACTCCTCTACCAAGGTTCGATGTTGAAGAGAGTGTTGAGGGATTGCACGAGAAACTCGAGGACGCCAGTGGCGAGACTCATGACGGACAGCCAGTACGCGGCGGTTTCCTTTCCACACGCGAACATGTTCATCGCGTACAGGGTGCCGATACTTCAATACTTATGTAATATATAACATACATGTTATATATTACATAAGTATATATATATATATATATATATATATATATATATATATATACATGTATATACATACATGTATATAAATAATATTTGTATATAATGAGTAAGATGAAGTACGTTACTGACGATTCAATGGTAGTAAAGACGGAGAACTGCATGAAACGAGTGTAGATTATAATCAAGGCGGCAACGCGGTCAAAGTTTGGCAAGGCGACGAAACGCGAATGCTCATCTAGAAAGGGGCAAGTTCCCATCTTATCATTTCCTTCCAAGCATTCGCTTCCGTGCCTTGAACGCTGTCGCTGGCGCCGTACGCATCCGCCTCCGAGTCCTTGTAGCCGACGAAAAGCAGCATCTATAGGATTACACCACTTACGGACTCCTTTGTATGTACATACATTGCATCCTCATTCTTACGGTACCAGTGAGCAGAGACTGATGAAGACGCCAGCGAGCGCCGATCCATTGTACAGACTAAGGCGAAGATCACCGACAATCTGAACGCCCGGGTGGCTCAGGTAGATCGAGCAGAGTTGGAAGGCTGAGTGTTCATTTTTATTATTCATAAAACAGTATCATCAAAGTATATTACTAGTTTCAATGGCTTATTATTGATTTATTCATCACAAAAAAAGACGTAATATATTACTACGTAGCTTCGAATGCTTTTTATTTATTGATTGTTTATTTTAAAAAATTTCAAAGTAAATAGCAAGCTTCGAATACCTGGTCCACAAGTGAGACCGAGGGCGAAGGCGCCCATGTTTAGCGAAACGGCTCGAGATCGATCTGCCTGCGTGCTGCACGCGATGGAATGCGACCGAAGCACGGATGCAACGCCTGCGTGGCAGCGCACTTCTCATCAAACTTTTCGCTTTGAGAGATGAAAGTTATCGGTTAAAAGTAGTGTGCCACGATCATAACAGCGCAAGTGAAACATTTGGCGGGTGGCTGGGCAGGAGACTGTCGCTGCATCAAGCAATCGCAGCCAAAACACAATTGTTTCCCCTGCTTTACAGTGGATCAGAATGCCTTCCTTCTTCGCGCTCTCCGCGCGAATATACATAAATGCCGTCTATTCGGCGCGAGATCGAATAAAGAATTATTAGTTTTTTTTTGGATTAGCGCGAAGAAAGGATTCTTTCTGATCCCCAGGAAAACAGGGTGTGCTGCAGTCAAGGAGAATTAGTCTGCATGCCAAATCGAGTAAAAACATAGGACTAATTTACCATCATGTTGAACACACTACTGACCAGTTTTCCACTTCAATTTCATTCTCTTAATAATATATCATGGCTTTCAAAACACAATGATTGTCATCCTTGAGTGCTCAGTTAGTGCTTTTGTTCAACTTTTATGAGCGCTTTCTAGACGCCATCTAGCGACTTTCAAGCAATTTTAAGATTTGATCGATGTGCTCTGTAAGATTACAGATTTTCTTGTTAATATGTATTTCGTAGGTGTTGACTTTAATCGATGCCTTCAACGTGCCAACATACATACATTTGTAGCTGTTCTGCATTTATCAATGAATCAACCACTTTGAGGAATGGCGAGTGTGATACAAGAATTGAACTCCTCTCATTTCTTTCCCGCACACCGTCCGCAAGTGGCTGGGCACTGCTGGGTCATGAGCGTGAGGTAGACGGCATTGTTGCAGAGATACGAGAGTCTCGTGCAGTCGGACACGCCGGTTTGAGGGTTCGTCAGGTCGCGGCAGGCTGCAATGGTTGAAATGATCAACAACTCAGCTACCAATATGTATTTGCATCAACATTCTTTTGTTTTCAAATGAGGAAAATTCATCGACTATTAAAGGAAGACACGATCAATCAAAAGAATTAATGCAGATTTAAATTGCACTATTTTCTTTGAGAGTAGGCTCTCCCAGAATTGCAAGTGTATTTTGTAGAAACCCTCTGCGTGAAAATAGCACGCGCAAATGAGAGTGCAAAGGGTAGAGACAATTTGAAATCGTAGGTAATTTTTCGGTGATCTCCCTCCATTAAGTCTATTAATGCTGGAGGTTATACAAAAGCGCTGGACAAAAAAAGAAGAAGAAGAGTAATGAATGTAGCACTCACCGGCTGTGCCCGTGCCCGTTCCCGTTCCCGTTGCCGTGCACCTTCCACAGGTCCTCGGGCACTGCTGAGTCATGAGGGCTGAGTAGACGGCATTGTTGCAGAGATACGAGAGTCTCGTGCAGTCAGATACGCCGGTCCGAGGATTTGTCAGGTCAACGCAGTCTGAACAAGTTCATTTCTTTCGATTCCATAGGCGATGCAGCGAGCAAATCGAATACTTATTTGGTCCTTGGCAAAACAGACCGTATCATTCATAGCTAAGCATGTTCGATATATTGCCTTGGCATTGGATAACAACCAAGTTTCATCTCTATAAACCCTTGAGAAACCACTGCTAACTCGTCGTCGTTCTCGGGGTGGTGCTCGCAATCAACTCCGCCGCCGTGCAGCACGCAGTGCCTCCGATACACGTCTGGCCACTTCCAACAGGACACATGTTACCAACGCAGGCTAAAGAAGGTCATTTTATATAATATGTTTTCAAAATACAAAATACATTTATACTCTGTAAGTCAGTAAATATGATTGTATATGAACAGGCAACTGACGTCCCTGCCCCGCGCTGCCGCTCGGACAGCCTTGGCCAGCGACGGAGGCAACAACGAAGAGAAGTACAAAGGCGGTGGAGAACATTCTCGGCTTGTGTGGGCCTAGGAAGGAAGCGATGGATGTCTCCATTGCCTGCCGTCGGCTACTTATCTGTTGTCCGAATAGCGGCTGAGCAAACGATGGCATCATATGAAGGGTCAAAATATAGATTGCACTCATGATGTGGATTTTGGATGCATCGCTCCTCTTTCTATTTCCCTTTCTCACCTTTCTCTCCGCCTTTTCCACTTTCTTTCTCTCTATTTATTGCGAATTTTCCCTCTGAATCTCGCCCTGTCGATGTCTGGCAATAATGACGTTTCTTTCTGCATCTCTGCACCCACCCATCGACTTTTCGTGCTCATCTCGCTTTCTCCGAAGTCATCATTTTGTGCCAAAATCCAAAAATCACCTAGAATTTTCGAGAAGAGCCAGCATCAGATCAATAATATATGGGAATAGTCCATTTTGAAATGAGCCCCCCCCCCCTATCCTCTCCTCCCTTCTCCCGTGGTTCCTGTTTTGCGGAGCGCTGATATGCTGCATCTGTGCTCCCTTCAACGCGCTCGCCGCTGTCTTCGGCCGAATAGGAAAAGTATAAAACGCTGAATCTATGTACTTGAAATATTTCTTCAAAACAAATTTTCAACTACAGGATCCACCATCTACATAAATACAGCAAATATTCAAGATGAAAACATCGGATATTATTCATGGCGGCTACTATTCGAAGTTGAACCACACGTCAAGGAACGACTGCTCGAGGGAGGCAGGACAGAAATACTGACAGCGGTCAAAGATTATCTCTCTCTACCTCTCTTTCTCCTCTCTCTCTCTATCACTCTTTCTGTAACTATCTCTGTCTCCCTCCCTCATCTCTCTCTCTCTCTCTCTCTCTCTCTCTCTCTCTATCGCAACTCTCTGTCCCTGTCAGGAACTCCTGATCGGTTCTGGATCTGCTCGTATCCTCCGAATTCAACCATCTTATCGATGTTATTTTATCAGCGAAGAACTATCTTTAAAACATATATTTAACTATAATTAAAATCATTTAATAAAGATTTTGTTCTATTTGATATTTCTTTATTAGCTTATATCGTGGAGTAGTCATGAGGAGTAGTTCTGCGCTAGAATAGTCTTTTAATTGTAACATTGTAGTTTCTGCCCTATCCGGCGTCTTAGAATTCTTCCATAAAATTCAGCCCGAGCCCGTGGTTTACACCGCACGCATACTCTGAAAAGCAAGGGAATTGATAAGCACTCCGTTATGATCGCGTTATTCAGTTTAAGGTACAATATGGTTATATGCTTTCAGTATTGATTTTGCTTTGCTTTTTTGTATTAATTGTAGTAAAGAGAGAAAGAGGGGTTGAGAGAGAGCGCGAGAGAGAAAGAGAGGGATAAACAGGGAGAGAGAGAGAGCGAGTGAGAGGGCTAGACAGGGAGAGAGAGAGAGAGAGCGAGAGAGAGGGCCAGACAGGAAGAGAGAGAGAGAGAGAAAGAGGGCGATAGAGAAAAAGAGGGTGTGAGAGATAGAGCGAGCGAAAGGGATTGGGAGGGAGAGGGAGAGAGACATAGAGAGAGATAGAGAGAGAGACAGAGAGAGAGAGAGAGGGAGAGAGAGAGAGAGAGAGAGAGAGAGAGAGAGCTAACTTAAGGGAGATTGTAGCAGAACGAGATCGGAGGAATGGCTTTATAGGTAAAGTAATTTAATTGCATTGATATTTTACATGCCTTAATGACAAAATTCTTTTTCAAAATTCGATCTCCTGTCAACGCCCAATGGGATCATGCGGACGAGTACTAATTCCCAAGCATATTACATGGCAGCAGTTTATTTAGTGAGAGAGCAGCAACCTATCTCGGTCGCGTTTGCGCATTCATGGGAATGGTTCATTTTTAAAGGTGCCTCCCAATCCTCTCCTCCCTTCTCCCGTGGTTCCTGTTCTGCGGAGCATACGCTGCATCTGTGCAGCCATCAACGCGAACACCGTTGTCGTTGGGCGAATATAAAAAGTATGGAACGTTGATTCAATTCGAATTATTTCCACCAAACTAATTTTCAACTTCAGGATTCATCATTAAAATACAGCAAATATCCAAGATGAAAACACCGCATAGTATTCGCTTTTACCATTCGAATTCGAATCACACGTCAAAGAACGATTGCTCGAGCGAGGCAGGACAGAAGTACTGTCAAATTAAGTTTTGCCTTGCGGTTAAATGATTATCACTCAAATGAGTTTCACTCAATTCTTTTTAAGTGGTAAATGCTTTTTCCCTTTACTTGGTGCACGGTCGGTCGCATTTAGCGCATTCCTAATATAGGCGGTTGGACCACGAAAACCACGGGTGCTCATTATTTGAAAAAAAAAAGTTTAAAATGCATTAATATAGGAAACAAAATCTTGTATGCATTGTTTTCAATTAAATATAAAAGATTAAAAATTAAATAAACAAATTAACATCCTCTCTCCACATCTTACACATTCCGTTCCTCCCTATCTTTCTTTCTATGTCTCTCTCCCTCTCTTTGTGTGTCTCTCTCCTTCCTTCCCTCTCTCTCTCTCACACACACTTATCGCTCGCTGAATCTTTTTTTTTTCTGTCTCTCGCTCTATATCTCTCACCCTGTCTCTCTCCCTGCCTCTATCTCCTTTCCCTCCCTCACACTCTCTCTCTCCAGCTCTTTAAAATGCTATCTTTAATTTGCAGCCTTATTCTTCAATAGGGAAAAGAAAAAAAATATTCACTCTGCGCTAGATTTCCTCGTGTCCTTCTAGTCAGCAACGCCGTCCTCTAGTCCCTCTTATTCTCAGCTGGTAACCTTCTAATCTGCTCCCGGATTCAACCATCTCCATGATGCTATTTCATCAGTGAATAACCATTTTTTTGTTTAATTCAAATAGATTTCAGGCTGATGGTGAGTTTAATGCTACGCTAAGGAAACATTTAATGATTTCTCTACAATAAAATAAGTATTTTGAAATGTCTTCTTGGAGAATGGAGAGATGAATCTTCTTCTTACTATCTCTTCCATTCTCTCTCAACATCCTTCACTCTCTCGCTACCTCCTCTTTTCTCTCTCATCTCTTCCACTCTCCTCCTCATCCTCTTATGCGGCCGTGCGCTAGCTTCGCCTGCTTCCTTCAATGCGAAATCTAATTTTTTTAAACAAAATTATTAAATTAAAACTAATTAACATGAAAATATTAATCGAATGTTTAATTTTACAAATAATATAAAAGGAATTAACTTACCGGTGCTCCTTGTTCCTCGGCGCGTAGAGAACCTCCGATACGAAGGCGAGCTGCCAGTTGCCGTTGTAGATGAAGCGAAGGAGCTGCAATCAAATGCCTGTACCCTGAGGGTCGCCTTGATATCCTAGACCACTGTATGTTATTGAAGGCTACCGTACTTTAGGCCACTGCATATTTTTTTTTATCAAGGGCAATTTAACTATTGACCATCTCGACTATGATTGACCATGAGTTTTCTGTGGATTAAGTCTGATAGTAATGACGTCGAAGTTGGAACACCAAAGTTTGGCCAAGCAAACGAATAGCCAAATACCGCGAAGAAGGCGTTGCGTGGAATGAGCGAGAAGACAAGGCAGCCAATGATGAGCGCGCTCTTCGTCATGTTCGCCTGATCCAAGGGAGCCATCACTGGGCTCTTCATGTAGGTGATGCTGGAAATGAGAATATTTATTCACTCATTTTGTTATTTATTCTTTTATTTATTTAAAAATACTCATATATTTTTGTGTTCTTTTTTTCTCTAACAAGTCGCAAAGAAAGACGACAACGGCCACGGGCAACGCGAAAATCCAGGAGAGAACGGCCAGCCAGGAAAGGAAATCGCGGCCCGTGGTGAGTGCGGCGGAGGAGCGCTGCCGGAGTATTATTATTATTAAAGGTAAATTAATAATAATAAAAATAATATAAAAATATTTTTGGGTGATGAAGAGATCACACACGCCTTGGCAGCAAAATGCATGAGATTGAAGTCTGCGACGACGAAGTGAGGACCGTAGAGAACGACGAGGAGAAACACTATTGGCAGCTGGAAGGAGAATGTTCATTTATATGCAACCTTTGATATTCTCTGCAGTGAAAGATACCATCAGGAAGAGCGGCACAAATGCGTTGAGAACGAGGAAGAAGGTCCAGTCTGGGATGAGCTTCTGCAAGGGTCGGCCCTTTTCAAGACTCTTATGTACATACTCGAGCTATCAAATTGATCAATCAATTCTTTTCTGCAATTTATTTTTTTAATTAATAATAAATATACATATAAATAGGTATAAATAAATATAAAAAAATAAATTGAATATTCATTCTCCTGACATGGAAAGTCGTGTGTATGACGTAAAGAACGGAGAAGACGATGAGGACGTCAGGCATCTCGGAGAGAGCCGTGGCCAGCACTACGAACGGCTGGCTGCGGCGCAACCTCAGAATCCCGCGCTCTACAGTAGGACTCATTCCTTTTCCTGTTTTTTTTTTAAATTAAATTAAGCTTGTCACTTTTTTTCTTCTTTTCGCTATCTTCTTACGGTATTCTTCACTTTTTAAAGCGTTAGTCAAATAATAAATATCTTCGCGATCTGCCAAATGTCTCCATACCGGGATCGTCGTTATCCACATTCAGCTTAAGAAGGGTTGTGCCGAGCTCGCGCTGGAAGAACAGGGCGAAGATCAACGAGACCATAATAGAGAGGATCGTCGTCACAGCCAGTTCTCTGAAAGAGAAGGAGAGGCGGAGAGAAAGAGAGGGAACGTGAGAGAGAGAGAAAGAGGGAGAGGGAGAGAAAGAGAGGGAATGAGAGAGAGACGAGAGAGAAAGTGAGAGAGAAAAGAGAAAATAAGCTTGCTACCTGACAAGATTATGGCCAAACTTGCTCGCTGCGCCCATAAGAATGTGCCCGCCTTGCCCGAGTCGCATCGTGGCAACAACCTCAAATTATCGATTGAAGAATATTAATCGGTGTAATTTCTTGTAACCTTATTATAAAGGTTCCAAAATAATTAAGAATGACAAACATGCAAAATGCAATGACTCCACATATGAATGTCGCTGATGCTGACGGTTTTTTCTGGAAATTACAATAATAATTGTTAGTTAGTTTATTATTACTGGCCTTCCGTTCAGGACCCAAAAAGAGTCTTTTTATTTTAAAACCTGGCTGACGAAAACTCTTCTCTTCTGTCACGATTGCGGCAATCATCATGGTGAAGGCATAGAAGAGAGTGAGCAGATAGGCCTTCGATAACTGAACACGAATGGTGAGAGAGAAATGGGAGATGAGCACAGCATGAGAGAGAAGGAGAGATGCGAGAGGAGGGCATGATAGAGAGAGGGAGACAAAGACAGAGATAGAGAGAAGTTCCCACTCCCTCATTCCATTGACTCGCCTTGGTGAGATTTCTGAAGCCATCGTAGCTAAGAACCATGAAGCAAGTGCCGACAAGCAGAACAAAGGAGAACATGAAGAAAATCGGGAATTGCTCTCCCCTTGCGCCAGTTGAGAAGAAGCTGGAAAAAGAGGTCGGTCTGATGTTTTTTTTTTCTTTTAAAATATTTATTCATAATTTAGCAATTTCTACAATTAGCTTACATCCACTGATTAACTGGCAACTCATTGAAGACGAAGCCTTCATCCGCGTTCTGTAAAAACGGAACTATTTGGACGGAAACTTAAATATACCTTTCCGCCAATCTCCTGGTCCAGAAAATATGGCAATTAATTTTTTATGTATTCCATTAATTGAGGCCGTTGAATATGCACCCTCTCAGCCTCGACTCCTTCGTTCTTCAGCACCGACTGCATCTCCTCGTGTACGCATTGCCCTTGAAGATTCTGAAAAATAAACAAATAGAAAATAAAAACATTAAAAATAAAAATAAAAAGAATAAAGTTCTGAATTGTATTATAAATTGTATTAGAAATATAAATATACTTCCTTACAAAGAATATATAGTAATAAAAAGATATATTCTGGACCAGAAAGATGTTTTTCTGGCTCTTTGGCCCTTGAGCGCAGATCATCTTGTGAGAATGGCACGCTGTAAATCAATTCGAAATACGGAAATTGGTGGGAACTTCACAAATTTAAATTCCGCACCAGTTGGGCGACTTGAAATTGCTCGTCTATTTTTTTTCTTTCACCGAATCAAACTCTCGAATTTAAATTACTCAATTCAATGGACACAATCCAATCGTCCAGTCCACATTTTCAGCATATATTTTCTATTAGATCTCCGTTGACAGCATGAGTAGCTGAACAGAGTCAATAACGGACAAAGGGAGTTGAAGTGGTACAGGCAGTTATCCGCTCGTGCAGAGTGGCCAAAGAATATCTGAAACAGACAAGTGAATGAATACATATATATATATATATATATATATATATATATATATATATATTTATTGGTTTATTTACTTGTTAACATATTTTAAGAGGGCCTCTCTGTAAGAGTCGAGCATGCGCTTAAGGCAGCCTGCCCCGGGAAAATTGTTTTCGAATTCGTTAACAGAAAACATTTTTCTTATACAACTCGGCACGCTCTATTTAATGAGCCTAATATCATCATCATGCGATTTTTCCCCTTCGAGATACACTACCGTAACCCTGAAAATTCATTGAGCCATAAATTCATCCAAAACCTGTTTTGTAAACCATTTACATATCATTCAATAGCATTTCGAAAGCGCTTCAGATTTCATCTAGGAACATGTTTTGTTAAGATTTCATTTTGATCAAGAAAATTGGCTTTAAATAATATGAAGTTTAATCACACCACTTTATGGCCATTTCGACACTCCTAGATAGAAAGAAAGAGCGTGAAATTTGCTACAAAATAAGCACCTTTCAAAAAAAAAAAAAAAAATTTCTTTCTTTCTATCTAGGTCCCAGAGTGTCGAAATGACCATAAAGTGGTGTGATTACCCTTCATATTATTTAAAGCCAATTTTCTTGATCAAAATGAAATCTTAACAAAACATGTTCCTAGATGAAATCTGAAGCGCTTTCGAAATGCTATTGAATGATATGTAAATGGTTTCCCAAAACAGGTTTTGGATGAATTTATGGCTCAATGAATTTTCAGGGTTACGGTAGTGTATCTCGAAGGGAAAAAATCGCATGATGATGAAATTAGGCTCATTAAATAGAGCGTGCCGAGTTGTATAAGAAAAATGTTTTCTGTTAATGAATTCGAAAACAATTTTCCCGGGGCAGGCCGCGCTCGAAGCATACTGACATGCTCTCTTAAATGTATTAAACTTGCAATGTACATCAATGTTTGGCAACTCATACGTGCAAGAAGTTAGCAATCGTGTTCAAGGAGGTGGAGATGGCCGTGAAGTGACTCGCGCTTAGCAAGATGTCCAAGAGGACGACCGCATGGCCAACACCTGAAATTAATTTAATGAGTTATTATTTATAAAAAAAAAATCATTTTCTATGAACCACAAATCGTTCAACGAGATTTGTGGTTCATAGAAAATAATTGTTCAAATAAAAATATTTGACCGGCGCCAATCGGAGCGACTTGAGCAAAGAGCGTCTGCACGTTCATCGAAGAGAACTGGCCGGCCGACAGCTGAAGAGGAAGGATATTTCTGTTTTAAAAATTTATCATTCGCGCCATTTTTTGGAAATTGATGGAGCCTCCAATATTTTAACAATTCTAATTTTAAATAAACAAACGCATGCCTCCAGATACGCGAGAGGAAAGCCGAGAACCAGAGTGATGAAACAGATTGGAAAGACCACGGCATCTGAAACGTTATTTATGTTAATTTTATTAATTTGTCGGTAATAATAAGATTATTATCATTAAGAAGGATGTTAGTAAGATTCTTCAACTGACATCCATAGACGGAGAGGAGCATGGCGAAGGAGGTGAAGGTGTCAACTCCTGCAATTAATTTGTTATATATTTTTTTGTTTTTTAAAGTTCTTTTAATGTAAAAAAAAATGATTCAAAAGAACAAAGTTAGATGAAACTGGCCGCAGAAGTACGTGAAGTGGATGAGGCAACGCTGCGGCAGCGAAATGCTGGGTCGCCGGTCGCTCTGGCGATGAAGGCGGGACAGTTGACGCTCAATCAATTACTTATTTGTATATTCAAGGTATTAATAACAACTCCACCCGTTTATCATAATAGTCGTTATAATCATTAAACTCATTCTTCCCATCATGCCAACATTCATAATTTTCATTTCAATGCAATATACATAGTCATAATAAGACTAATTAACTCTGTGGAACATTGAGCTTCGTTTACAATATTCAGCTCTAAGCAGCCCATTTTTGGTTCAGAATCCACCGGCTTCGATGGGAATTGGAGGGAAAAGTGAAGGGCAAGTGAAGAGAATGAAGTTGAAGACGGACCAAGTCGCTCATCCTCTTTTTTCGATGTTTCGTTGATGTAATTTATGAATGTGGTCTGTTTAAACTAAAACAATACCAAAAGCATTTTCGCCAGAAACTTTTCTTATGTGCGAGAAGTTAACATTTGAATAAATGGCATTTGAAATCCCTGACAGAGGGGATTTACTGATCTACCTAGTTGGACTACCCTACTTTTTCACTTGACTGCACCAAATTCAGGATACTGGAGATACACTATTTCGCTAAAAATTAGAGGATGGAATTAGGATTCATCTGGCGCGTCAGGGTAATCGTGAGAGGAATCCTCGTGTTTCAAACCTCCTTTAAGCGATTGAATTTCATGTTACCTTGTTATTAAGATTTTTCTTTTAATAAAAAAGAGAATGACCAACATGCAAGATGCAATGGCTCCACATATGAATGTCGCTGATGCTGACGGCGCTGTCTGAAAAATAGTCATATGTTGGTTACTTGGTTTCGTCAGTTTATTATTACTGGCCTTCCGTTCAGACCCAAAAATGGTGATTATTCTGATTTTCAAACCTGGCTGACGAAAACTCTTCTCTTCTGTCACGATTGCGCCAATCATCATGGCGAAGGCATAGAGGAGAGTGAGCAGACAGGCCTTCGATAACTGAGCACAAATGTTGAGTAAGAGAAATGAGAGCGAGAGAGAGAGAGAGAGAGAGAGAGACGGGGGAGAGGGGAAAGCGGTGAGGGAATGAAGGAGAGAGAGATAGAGAGAGATAGAAAGAAGTTGCTTCTCCGCAATTCCATTGACTCGCTTTGGAGAGATTTCTGAAGCCATCGTAGCCGAGAGCCATGATACAGGCGCCGACAACCATAACAAAGAAGAACACGTAGAGATGTGGGAATTGCTCTCCCCTGGTACCCGTCAAGAAGAAGCTGAAAAAATAGTTCAGTGTTTCCAAGATTAGAATTTGTATTAATTATTTATTAATTTCTAAAATTCGCTTACATCCACTGATTAACTGGCAACGCATTGAAGACGAATCCTTCATCCGCGTTCTGTAAAAACGGAACTATTTGGGCGAAAAATTAAAAAAAAATAAATATGGCAATTAATTTTTTATGTATTCCATTAATTGAGGCCGTTGAATATGCACCCTCTCAGCCACGACTCCTTCGTTGTTCTGCACCGATTGCATCTCCTCGTGTACACATTGCCCTTGAAGATTCTGAAGAATAAATAGATAAATAAAAATATACATTGTGTTATATATTTGCATGAGAAATACAATATGCTTTCTTGCAATCAATATATAGGATTGACAAAGAGTTATTTACTATATTCACGACCTGAAAGATGGTTTTCTCTCTGCTCGCTGCGCAGATCATCTTGTGAGAGCGGCACGCTGTAATCAATCTTCGCTATAAGTAAACTGGCGTGAACTTGAAGACTTCAAATTCTTTGTCGAATTGAAAATAGTCGCTTAAATTGCTTATGTTCACCGATTCAGCTTTCGAATTCACATTACTCAATCCATTGCAGAGGGGTAATTTTTATCTTTGCATGGTTTCTGTTAGATCTACATTCATACATTTCGTGTAGATGAAAAGTGTCATAAACATACTGATCGAATTGAAGTGGTGCAGACAGGTGTCTGGTGGCGAGCGCCCCCCAATTATTGTCTCAAAAACGAGAAGGAAATATATATTTATTTTAAATGTTTTCAATTAGAAAATTATTATTTTGCAATTCCTAACATCCAGGAAAATTAGAATCATGTTTAAGGAGCTCGAGATGGCCGTGAAGTGACTTGCGCTTAGCAAGATGTCCAAGAGGACGACCGCATGGCCAACACCTGAAATCAATGCAATCAGTTATTTGTTATTTAAATCACCAAAAAAAATTATATGAGATTTCAAATTGTGCGGCCCTTCTCATTCTCATTCTCTTGTGCTTTCTTCCACGCAGGGTGTTTCTGCAACCCGCGAAAGAGCGCACGCGAGAATGAGAGTGAAAACTCGCAGGGTCAATGCGGCAATTCAAATCTGCATTAATTATGTTGGTCCTCGTTCAACGAGATTTGTGGTGCATAGAAAACGATTGTTCAAATAAAACTATTTCACCGGCGCCAATCGGAGCGACTTGAGCAAAGAGCGTTTGCACGCACGTTCATCGAAGAGAACCGGCCGACCGACAGCTGAAGAGGAAGGATATTTCAATTTTTAAAAATTTATCATTCGCGCCATTTTTTTGGAAAATGATGAGATTCCATTATTATAACATTTCTAATTTTTAATACACAAACGCATGCCTCCAGATACGCGAGAGGAAAGCCGAGAACCAGAGTGATGAAACAGATTGGAAAGACCACAGAATGCAATTTTGTTTAATTTTATTAATTTGTCGGCTATAATAAGATTATTATCGTTAAGAAGGATGTTAAGTAAGACTCTTCAACTGACATCCATAGACGGAGAGGAGCATGGCGAAGGAGGTGAAGGTGTCAACTCCTGAAATTTATTTATTGTTTTTATTTGTTTCATACCTTTTTTAAAATAAAAAATGATTAAAAATAAGAAAGTGAGATAAAACTGGCCGCAGAAGTACGTGAAGTGGATGAGGCAACGCTGCAGCAGCGAATTGCTGGGTCGCCGGTCGCTCTGGCGATGAAGGCGGGACAGTTGACGCTCAAAAAAGTTAATAATTAATGAATTAATTATTAACTTAAAAAAGTTAATAATTAATGAATTAATTATTAACTTTTTTATTTACTCAATACATAAGTAATAATTCCATCACTTTATCACAATATTATTAATGTTATTCATTAAACTTATTATACCATTAATTATACCATATTCATAATTTTCATATTTAAATTCATAATATGTCAGTTATTTACTAGTTCTTTTGTCATTTTAGTTTCAATCGGACAATTTTCTTTCATTTCAACAATGGCAAGAGGTTTACATGCGCAATTCATTCAAATTGAGAGACAATTTAACTTGACGGATCCTTGAGGTTCGTAGAGTATACTCAACCCCACAACCCCTTTTTTTTTAGCTCCGATCCACAACGTTCAAGGGGATATGCAGGGAAAAGTGAAGAGTGACAGAAGTAAATGAAGTTGAAGACGGACCAAGTCGCTCATCCTCTGCTTATCTTTAATCGCAATTTCCTCCGAATCGGATTCATCCGAATCGGGCGGAAAAGCAGGAAAGGAGGACTGAAAAAAGGAAAAGTAAAACATGAAAAAAAAGATAAGTAAGTCTCTTAATCTATGTAAGATATCTTTTCCCATTTTAATGTTTATAAATGATTTAACTATGAAATAGATAAATAGAAAAGCCGACAATCTCTGAAAAAGTCGACCGACCACCGTCGGCGCAGGAAGCGAAACTGAGAGTGGGAATAGCTATTGTGACACGGAATTGTTATACGAATTGAATATTCAAATGGAACATAATTCACATTTTAAACTCGTCAAATGGTATATGTCTTCTTGAAGATGGTCTAACATTTTCCACTCGCTTCCTGCCTGATTAGCTGAAAGAACAGAGCATGTGATGAAAGTATGCACGTGAGACAAAACTCGACAGAAATAGATTCAAAAGAAGAAAAAAAAGAAAAAAATTTTTGAGCAGGCTATATACACTATGAGCAATGGCACCGTCGTCTGTATGCTCGTGATCAGCGTACATTTTGTCAAATCTCGTTCTAAAAAGGATTTGGTTTTCTTATTAATTTGGTTTTCTTATTACTTACCATTAGAGTGACATTTGGAGTTTTCATGCCGTAGCATTTTACGCTCCAATTTATCTCGCCTGGAATTACACGGAAGAGGTAGATTCAATTGCACTTCGATGTTTCTGAAACATTATTCTCTGTTTGACTGTTGACGGACTTGCTATCCGGTTCGCCCTTGTTTTTTTGTCGTTTGAGGTGAGTATATTTTTCGGCAAACTATCCATAAGTTGCAAATTATGTACATACGTATGTACATAGATGTCTGGCATCGATGATGGAGACCGGAAAACCTTCGGAGAAAATTGACTACTTCAGTCCCTGTAATGAGTGCGAAGAATGGTCCCTGGTGTATTCGATCTAGTCCTTTCTTCATCTTTCATTCCCTCGGCACTGATCTGTCCTTGTTTTTGAGTGGAACTCATTCGCCTCCTTCATTTTCTCTCTTCTAGACAGCATAGGCAGCAAGGAAGAGAGACATGAAAACTAGAGAAAGAAAGAGAGATCGAGAGAGAGAGAGAGCGAGGGAGCGCGAAAGATAGAGAGAGATACCGAGAGATACAGAGAGCGAAAGAATGCCAAATTGAAAATAGTGTAGGTCGCGATTGTTCCCGGGTGTGTTTCAGAGACGGAGCCGACGAGTCTCGCCCACTCAGAGTACCACAGGTGGCATTCTCTCTTTCCTCTCTCTCTCTCTCTCTCTCTCTCTCTCTCTCTCTTTCCCTCCCTCTCTATCTCTCTCTTCCCTCTCGCTCCTTCTCTCTCTCTCTCTCTCTCTCTTCCCTCTCGCTCCTTCTCTCTCTCTATCTCTCTCTCTGTCTCTCTCTCTCTCGCTCTTCCCCTCTTTCTCCATGCATGCAACGCTCACTTTATCTGCCTCTCTCTCTCTCTCTCTCTCTTTCTCTCCTTTACACACTTTCGCTTTCTCTCTATATCACTAACACTCTCGCCTCTTTTCTTGTCTCTACCCTTTTCTCTGTCATTCCACGCCCAAATTCCGGCACAGGTGTCCTTCCGTGGAATGAAGAGAAGAAGATGGACGGCTTCGAAAATAGAGATGAGAAAGACATCTACTTTGCAGCTAAATCGAGAGAATAAAAGAGCGGTCATCTAGAAAAAAACTTACAATTTGGGTGGAAGAAGCTATCGAACAAAGCTCTTTACTTATCGGAAATCGATCTGAACTAATCGCGATCGGAACTACATAAGTATTATGAATATCGTTAAGAATAAAGGGCAGGAAGTCGGATGCGGCTGCAGGACTTTCGTAACAGACGCCCCCAACGAGGCGGAGAGAAGGAAGAATGTGTGAAGGCCTGGTGGTAGTCTGCTTTTTACCAGTCAAGAAAGGCTTTCTGCAAATCATATACACATGTATGTATGTACATATGTTTGTTCAAGAGCTTGAAGCTTCCTCTTTCTGACTTTTTTCTCTCTCACTCTCTTTTTAAACAATATCTCGCTCTTTATCACTCTCTCTCTCTCTCTCTCTCTCGTCATCTCCCACCGTGACTCTATTCCTGCCAAGTTCCTTTCAAAACACCATGATAACACCATGAGCAATGAGATCCAAACAAAAGTTGACGTCTCCTTCCGACTTTCATCGCGAAACAAATTCTGTGTTTTCCATTCTAACGGATCTTGCCGTTATCACCCGAAAAAACAAAAATAAACACATAAAATACTCCGGAGAGATGGAGAAAAAGTCCAACTCCGACAAACACAACCATGAGATTTCCATCTCATCTTGCTCTTCAGAAGCTTCTCGTCATATAGTGAATTTATCAACGAATTTAATTGTGTCGTCTGGAACTTTCGTTCTTCTTTCGTTCTTTCCTTTGCTTCCAAAGAATCGAAGTAATTGCTCATTAATCGAGAACGAAAGTTCTAGCTTCTCCAACGGAAGCCTGCTGCTCATTCCGGCGTTCTTTCATTCATGGAATTTTGAGAGCGTCAAAGGAATTTTCTTTCTCCTGGCGAAAATCAACAACATCGAATGGTGATTCAGCAATTCTCAACGGCAAAGCTTGGCAGCGTTCAAAATGGCAAAATAGCAAGAAAAGAGAGGGGAGATAGAGAGAAAAAGAAAGAGACAGAAAACAGAGAGATGGAGAGAGAATGAAAAAACAAAGACGTACAGAGAGGGAGAGAGAGAAAGAGAAAGAGAGAGAGAGAGAAAGCGAAGAGGCAAAGAATTAATGAACAGACAACCTATAGAAAATTCTCTCCTAAAAATAGAGTAGAATTGAACAGGCAGAGAAGAAATACAGAAAGAGGAGTCATTTTGAAGGAACCTTGAAATATGTCGGCAGAAGGAAATATCGGGTAGTGTATTGCTTTTGTGTTTAAAGTTCAGCGTGCATTTGTTTGTTTTTTTCTTTATCATTCATGCTTTGAATGTAAAAATACATATTTTGAAGTTGGTGAGATGCATAAAGGGCAAAGTAATGTTGTTACTTGTAAAAATTGTAAGACAATTATTTAATTTAAATCCATTCTTAGCGGACTAATTTAAGTCCAATTTTATGGAAGTTCAATGTACATTAATCAAGAAATTCCGATAAGTGGTCACTTCTTCTACTCTTGCTTTTGGTTCTCTTTTTGTCCCCCGTTCCTCATCATTCTCTGGCTCTTCTTTCTCCCTTCTTCACCCCTACCCATTCCAGTCAAACTGTGTCTCTTCATTGTAATAGAGAGAACAGCGCAAAAATTCTGCCATCTCTCTCTCTCTCTTTCTCTTCCTCTCTCTCTCTCTCTCTCTCTCTTTCTCTTCCTCTCATTCTCTAATTACCTCTCTTCTCTCTCACTCTCTCTCTTTCTCTGTCTCTCTCTGTCTTTCTTTGTCTCTCTTTCAATCTCTTCATCTGCTAGCGGCAACAGCTATCGCCTCAAGCAGGCCCATCTTAACGAGTCTCTCCAGCCTTGCCCAGGAAGAGATACAGCAAAAGTGAGATTCAGAAGAATACCGGGAAAAAAAAAACGGCAGCACAGCAAAAGAGTGCAAGCTGCCATGATCACGTCGGTTTCTCTCTAATCTCTATGCTATTTCTCGCTCTCTCCCTCTCTCTCCCTCTTTCTATTCCAGCAACTGACACCCCCACACGTTAGGTGCCGAGGAAGAGGGATGAGAGAGTAAGAGGGAGAGAGAGAGAGATAGAAAGAAAGAGAGAGGGAGGAAGTGAGAGAGAAAGAGAAAGAGTGAGAGAAAGAGAGAAAGAGAGAGAGAGAGAGAGAAAGATCTTGCCGGAGGCGGACGCAGCCCCCCCCCAATCTTCCGCCCGAAGATAAAGGCTGCCCTTCTTCTCCTGATCTCGGAAGAGAGCGGGGGAGTCTTGATCTGACTGTGAGGGCATCCTTTCAGTAGAAGCCACATAGCCCGGGGCGGAGTCATGGCAGACGCGACGTGGTCGCGTCGCGTCTGCCATCTCGCCGCTGGCAATCGGGTGTCCTGTCCTAGATCAGTCTCATTCCGAGCTCTCTTCTCTCCAGGTTACTGCGGCTGCACTCCTTCCTCCTCACACTCCACTAATCAGCCATGGACGCCATCAAGAAGAAGATGCAGGCGATGAAGATCGAGAAGGTTCCTCCTTCTGCTCTCAGCCTATCAATCGATATTTGGCTTATTTTATTTTATTTTATTTTTATTTTTTGCTAATTTTTATACAATTCTAACTTGATATTTTATGTGAGCTTGCGCCTCATATGTTCCTATGCACAGAGAAACGCTCTCTGATATTAACCATGACCTACTTATGCTCGCTGGCATACGGTAGCCTTAAATATGCTTACCTGCTGTCTTTATTTGCTCAAAATGCTTCTCAATTAATTCAGCGCGCCTGAAAGAGAGAAATTGTGTTCGTTTTGTGCGTTTGTTTTGAAAGCGTTTCGAGAAAAGCATAGGAAAAAATGCCGATAAAATTTCTTTCCTTTTCTGTTTCCGTTCGAAATGTTCGACAAGCTTGTACTGGGTCATCTTTTGGCGAGGAAAGTAGCATTTTTCCGTCTTGTTCATCTGCTCTTTCTTCTTCTCTAATTGACGTAGGAGTTAATTAAGAACTACCCCGAAAACGTAGAGATATCAAGTGAGATTAGAAGACATAGAAGATATCGAATGAATTTAATTTTTTGAATTTAAAGGTGCAATTTAATACAGCAGCGCCTGGCGTAGAATTCCAATCACATTATCCCTAGAGCGCTTCTTTTTTCTTCTCGCCTTCCAACCCTTCTTTCCATTGGGCGATCATTAAAAGCCGCAAGAGTTCATTCCCACCAGATGTTGTAATTTTTCGCGTTTCCCACTATCTCTTTTTTTTCAACTCCTCTCCTCTTTCTTAGCTTTTCTGTTCTCTCTCTATGTGCTTTTCTTTGATATTACTTACTGTTTGAGACTTAAAAGCATATTAAATAATATTAATTATTTCTATATTTACTCATTATACTATTACAACTATCGATTCGTATGAAAATGTATTACAAGATGAACAAATAAAAGTCATAAAAAGCAATTGTAACAATTCCAGGACAATGCCCTCGATCGCGCCGATGCCGCCGAGGAGAAAGTGCGCCAGATCACCGAGAAACTCGAGCGAGTTGAGGTGAGAAATACAACTAGGAACAAACTACAAATTGTGCAAAATACAAATTACGAAATACAAATTGGACTAATTACAAATTAAACAGAAGAATAATATCTGACGAGATATTAAGAGAATCTTAATGACAAAAATGAGGTCAATTAATGTAATCAATATGCAAGACATTGGAAATATTTACATTGTCACAATGCCATAGTGCTTCTGGACCGAACTATCAATGAATGCCAGCGGAGTATAGTGATTGTGGACCGAACTATCAAA
The DNA here is from genome assembly GCA_945643635.1 of Allodiplogaster sudhausi. Taxonomy (NCBI): domain Eukaryota; kingdom Metazoa; phylum Nematoda; class Chromadorea; order Rhabditida; family Diplogasteridae; genus Allodiplogaster; species Allodiplogaster sudhausi. The sequence continues at coordinate 2,429,599 of CALZFC010000248.1, forward strand.
GAAAGTCATCGGATCATGATTGTGGCTTGCAGGAGGAGCTGCGCGACACGCAGAAGAAGATGATGCAGACGGAGAACGACCTCGACAAGGCACAGGAGGACCTCTCTTCCGCCAACACCAACCTCGAGGAGAAGGAGAAGAAAGTCCAGGAAGTACGGCAGTTCTTATGGTCATAACAAAAAAAATTTCATGTTTTTTATTTATTTTTAAACGGAAAGAATTTAGCTGTTTAATCATTATACATTTTTTTAAACTAAAAACTAAAGCTTAAAGAAATGTTTGAGATGAATTAAATTTCTGAAAGACATGTTTTTTTCTTATTTATATAAATATGTTAATGTTAAAATTAAAGTACCGTTCCTTCGAAGCCTCCTTACCTTGCTTGAAATTCATTCTAACGCC
>CALZFC010000248.1:2435000-2597500 GCA_945643635.1 Allodiplogaster sudhausi
CTAGATCTCCGCTTATCCAGTTCCAGAGTAGAGAGAGAGAGAGACCTCGGGGGTCACAGGTATGATGAGGTAGCGGAGTGGAGAACCAACCGGTGCACACACGCCCGCCACAGCCACTTTTGCCACCGCTTCGCAATTCTTCTTCCTCTTCTTCTCTCTCCTTCTTTCTCTGCTCCTTCTATCTCTCTCTCTTTTCTCTGCTTCTTTTCTCTCTCTCCCCTCTCTCAATCATACCACCGCTACCCGAAAACAGCTGAATGTTCTGCCGGCTTATAAAAGGATTTGTGAATGCTTCTCTAGATCAACACAGAATATGTACATGCAAGATACGCATTGATCTCCGCATGAGCAAAGTCTGCCCTTGTGGGCACCGCTAGTTGAGCGCCTCCTTTAGACCTGTTTTTCTTTCAAATATTTTTAATTAAAAAAAAGATGTTAGCACTCGACGTTCTCGATTTAGCCGTGCATTCTGCAGAGAGATTCTTCACAGTCTTCTCAAGAATCGCAGCTCTCCTTTGCCCGATTCTGAAGTGTCTCAATGGCTGGGTGAGAAAGGGAAGAAGAAGAGCAGAGAGGAAAATGGATGAAGTAATCTGTGCGAAGAGTGAATGTTCTTTGGCAGGAAAAGGGAAAGAGTGAGCGAAAATAGAAGGTGGAAAAAATGAGATATTTTCTTGAGCTAGCTCCATCTTGTCGTCCACTTCTCTCTCTCTCTCTCTCTCTCTCTATCTCTCTCTCTCCTTCTCTCTCTCTCTCTCTCGCTGTTTTTCTCTCTCTTCCTCCTATATTCAATCTCCATCTCCCTTTCTCTCTCGTCCCTCCCAAAAATCACTCGAGCTTTATCTCTTTGCTTTTCTTTGTGTTTTCGGCAACGAAAGCGAAACGCGCATCTTTAACCTCACTCTTCTGAATGCTGCGGGTTTTTTCAACGTTCAATTCTCTCTTTCATCCACTTTCTCTATCTCGTACTCTTACGTCACTACGCTTGGCTAATCTCGTCGAGTCTGCTTCTCTCAATCACATACTCTCTCTCTCTTCTCTCTGTCCTCTCTCTTTCTCTCTCTCTCTCTCTCTCGCATCTCTGCCAGCCGCCAACGCGCCTGCGAGCGTGTGAGAAGCGTTTCTCTGGAAGTGCGCGGATGAAAAGTGCAAGAGAAGAGGGGAGAGAGCGTGCTAGAACGAGAGTGCGATAGGGAGGAACAGAGAGAAAGAGCGAAATAGAGAGAGAGAGAGGGAGAGAAAGAGAGAGAGAAAGAGAGAGAAAGAGAGAGAGAATGAGAAAGGAGGCTTGCAAGGAGGAAGAATCTGCCCATGGACTGTGTTCGTTGTAGTGCTATAGAGAGAGAGCGCGAGAGAGAGAGAGAGAGAGAGAGAGAGAGAGAGAGAAAGCGAGAGAGATAAATTCGGAGCGCTCTGTATCCTTGCCTCTCTCATTGTTTTACTCACTAATTCCCTCTCTTTCCCTCCCACAACCACTCACTCGTCTCCTTGTCTTTCTCACTCGCACTCACTGTGCGTGTGTATATGAGGGAAAGACAGAATCACCGAGGCAAAGAGAAAGAGAGAGGAGATACAGGCAGAGAGAGAGAACAGAGAGTGAGAGAAGAGAGACAGAGAAAGAAAGCGCGATGTAGTAGGTCGAAACGCCCCCTTTCCATCCGCTACTTGGAAGCACAGTGCGAGGGATAAAGAGAAACAGAGGGTAAGGAGAGAGGCAGAGAGAAAGAGATAGAGAAAGAGAAAGAGAAAGAGAAAGAGAAAGAGAGAGAGAGAGAAAGAGAAAGAGAGAGAGAGAGAGAGAGAGAGAGAGAGAGAGTGGCACACCTCCACCTCCTTCACCTCGCTCAGCTCGGCAAAGCCATCATCATCACCTCAAGTAAGCACAACCCTCCCATCGGTACTGTCTCCTGTCTCGTGCGTGTCGTTCGCCAGTCTACGAGTACTCCTGTGTTCTAAGCAGATCTTGGCACTTATCCAAGAAGATTCATATTGGACCAATCCTCAATTTGGTCATCTTCACGATTAATCCTCTCTCGATGCCTTCTAATATGCTTATCTACAAACATGACTGGCCAAATCACGTCATCTTTCCTCTGCTATCAATACTTGCCTTGCCACCCTGTCCCATACTCCCTGCTCCCTTCCTTATCAGCACCCGAACCGTGAGAGATGTGTTTGATTGGACTGATCAAAACAGGACTATTACACGTTTCTCGCTTAATTTGCCGACACCTTCAATCAAATTTGCTATTTGTGCGCGCGGACCGTGTTCTGCCTTAAGTCTAAGGTGCCCTAAGTGTCCTTAACCGTTTAAGTCTCTCCTCCTCCGCCACCTCCGCAACCATGTCGAAGTCGCAGAAGGAAGGCGCTCAGCAGACGTCGCTGCTCGATGTCCTCAAGAAGAAGATGCGCCAGGCGCGCGAGGAGGCCGAGCAGGCAAAGGACGAGGCCGACGAGGTCAAGCGCCAGCTCGAGGAGGAGCGCAAGAAGCGCGAGGATGTCAGTGGCCCGCCTTAGTCCCTAAGGACTTATTCTGCCTTAAGACCTTATTTTTACCTAAGGACTTATTCTGCCTTAAGACCTTTGTTAGCCAGTATCCGTCTGTCATGTCCGTCTATTTTTTCCTCTTCATTTTTTCCCGTTTGAAAGTCAGCTGTCACAGAAATTAAGAGAAAATACGACACTGTGATATGGGTTCTATATCGTAAGTCAGTTTTCACTATGCAATTTTTATAATTAAATCGCTATCTCTCTCCTGACTAATGCGCTTTTTATGCCCTTGCTTGCCATTACTAAAGCCCTTAAAGGAGGTATCCGGGGAATAATTAACCGAATTTTTTTTTTAATATGAACATGTTCATCTTGGCGTAAAACATGTATCCAAAACGTTTGAGCGATTTTCGTCAATTACATTCTGAGAAATAGTAGCGTGAAAACTGGCGGGTAGAGAATTAGCTACGGTGGGTCAGAGCCGCCCTCCTATTTCACATGCTCTCTCGACCGAGCGACAGGCAACTTTATGGGCGCGCGCATTCAAACTGATTCTCTAGCGCTACTGTATAATGATTCACTGGATACTTCCTTTAAAGTGGCTTCATCTTAGGTGTTTCTTTGTTTCTTTCTACCTCTCACTATCTCTCTCTCTCTCTCTCCTTCTCTCTCTCCAGAGTAGTCTTTTTTGTCCTGTTGCAACTTTAACATTAGAGCTTTAACATTTTGTAAGTTCAATTGGCAGACCGGCAAGAAGCGAAAGATGCATTCAAAAATCAAAAGGAACCTACCCCACTTATTGCCGCTTTCAATAGATATAGAGAAGGGGCTGAGAGAGAGAGACAGAGAGAGAGAAAAAGAGAGAGAGAGAGCGAGAGAGAGCGACTAAATCTTGAAGAATAAACGCGCTGCCATTGTGTAAATATTTATCTTGACTGATTATTTCCAAAAAAGGTAGACAAGTGTAGATTTCTTCTGTATGGCATGGGTGAGAATATGTATGTACATACATATTTGACATGCGCTTGCACTCTTTGGGTATATGACGTTCTTTTTAGCTTTCTACACGCTTTCTGTCTCTTGCTACTTGGCCCTCTCTCTCTCTCTCTCTGCGACTCTCTATTTCTCTTTCTCTTACTCTCTGTTCCTTCTTATTATCTCTATCTCACTTCTTTCTCTTTTTCTTTCCGTCGTCTCTCTCGCTTTGCTATTATCCGTCTCGCCTGAGGCGTAGTCAGTCTCCTCATGAGAAACGTGCATTCCTTGGCGTGTGAGTCTTTGCTTATCTGTTAGCTCTCCCTCTCTCTCTCTCTCTCTTTCTCTCTCTCTCTCTCTCGCTCTCTCTCTCTCTCGATCTCTCTCTCTCGCTTTCTCTCTCTCATTCGGCTGCCTCCTACCCATTCTTTTCCCGAGCATAAGCGATTAGAAGAAAGATCAGAGATAGTGAGTGAGTCGAGAAAAAGAGAGAACGAAACAGATGAAAAGGCATGGTATATGAAAAGAGAAAATAGAGCCCGAGAAAGCGAGTGAAAGAAATGCATGCATAGAGAGAGAGAGAGAGAGAGAGAGAGAAAGAGATAGAGAGAAAGAGCAAGAAAGAGAGAGAGACATAGAGGGAGAGAGCAACATACTCGACTCTATCAGAATCGCATTCCACGGGGCGGCAAAGTTTACCCAAGCAGCCCCACGATAAGTCAGTGCTGTTGGAATGCAAAGGAAGAGAAGACGAAAATATCTTTTTTTTTAGCAACCCCATAAATATTTATGCACATATCAGACGTCCGCTATGAGGAATTGTGTTGTTTTCTGGAGAACAAAATTTAAAGTTAGCGAGCAAAAGAAGATTTATGCATTTACTAGATGCTTACGGATTGTACTCTTTTCACTTCTTTAATTGTCTCTCTTATCTTTCACCATCTCTCTCACTCTCTTCTCTCTCTCTCTCTCTCTCTCTCTCTCTTTTTTCTCTCTCTCTCCTCTCCAGGCCGAGGCCGAAGTGGCCGCGCTTAATCGTCGCATTGTGCTCGTGGAGGAGGACCTCGACCGAACGGAGGATCGGCTGAAGACGGCGACGTCCAAGCTTGAAGAGGCTTCGAAGACGGCCGATGAGGCCGAACGGTACGGTAGTTCAATCAGGACACTTTGCTAACTCTCCCCCGGGGTCTTAAGGCCGAGGCCGAGGTCGCCTCCCTCAACCGCCGCATGACTCTCCTGGAAGAGGAGCTGGAGCGTGCCGAGGAGCGTCTGAAGATCGCGACCGAGAAACTCGAGGAGGCCACGCACAACGTTGACGAATCCGAGCGGTTCGCGCCACTCTAGCCGTCTGGCACTCTCGCGCCTCTCGCTCTCTCTGCCAAAGCACCGAAATTGGCGCGGAAGCCACACAGACAGCCTCGCGAAAGCAGCCCACAACCCTACAGTACCCCTTGTACATCTCGTCCATTGTGTCATCTGGAAGTCAACTGTGTCAAGGATCGTCCTCAACGCTTTCATGTCCTGTCCCGTGTCGTTGAGAGCTTTCTCCACAACAGCACGCCTGTCTGTCCTGGGTTGATCTGGCAAAGAAAAAGAAGAAAATAATTAAATAAATTTTACTTATAAAGATATTTTGAAAAACGTTTCTGTATAACGAAAAGAAACATTTACGTTAAAGATTTTATAAATAAATAAATAAAACCAAAAAGCTAGATCATACACACACAAACACTTTGTATCTGCACACGTCCATGTTGTCTCTGCTTGTCTAGCCACTCTCTCTCTCTCTCTCTCGCTCTCTCGCTTTCTCGCTTTCTAGCGCCCGCAAGTCGATGGAGACACGCTCGCAGACGGACGAGGAGCGCGCGAACATCCTCGAGGTCCAGGTCGAAGAGGCCAAAGTCATCGCCGAGGATGCCGACCGCAAGTACGAGGAGGTAAACCCGGCCGGAATCGGATGCGGCGATGCTTTTGCTTTATTTCTTTTGCTTGACTCTCTCTCTCTCTCTCTTGTTTTTTTTTGTGCACGCAAGTCATCATTGTAGAGTCCGAATGTGCCTGAGCACCTCACGATCCTCAATTATTTCAGGAGCATCTGGGGAGTCCCTTATAAAATTAAAGTGCATGATACCCTTTTTAATATTCTTATAAGCATAGTACTCTCGATTACTACTTACAAGATACATGTATGGTTTGGATACTTACGACAATCCGCAGGGCTCGCAAGGCACTCGTGAACCGTGTGGACTTTGACGACGACCGCTGCACCGAGCTCGAGGCCCGCCTGAAGGAGACTATGTCGCAGCTGGACGACGCGCAGAGGAAGGGAGACGAGGTGTTGCATGGCATATCAATCATTTTAACATTCATACTTCTACGGATTTATCCATTCTTCCATATCCGTAACGGATTTATCTCTTCACTCTCTTCACTTTCTCCTCTCTCTCTCTCTCTCTCTGTCTCTCTAGCTCTCTTTACATGTTCTAATCCTCAATGTTCATATTAGCCCTCCTTCTTGTCTCGTTTCCGTCCACTCCCACTGCTTTCGCGACTGGCTTCTTCAGCGGCTTCGCAATAGAAACGTTTTCAAAAATAATAAAAACAAAAAACAGAAAGAACTCTTTTTTCCAATTTTCTGCACTTTTCTATAGTTCCGCTGCTTACGACGGTGCTTTGACTTGGCGCTTCTCGTAGAATGTCCCGTAGGCATCCTTTTCCCCACTTTAAAATGTAATTTATTTTAGTGAAATGCATTATATATAGTATCAGTGATATATTTTTCATAATTAGTTAGCATCATGTATAGAGAATATTCTCACAGGCACTAGCACACATATGCACTCCCCTTCACCCTCCTCCTTCTCATTCCTTATCTACTCCTGATCTACCTTCCAGCGTGCGCAAGGTGATGGAGAACCGCTCCTTCCAAGATGAGGAGCGCGCCAACACCGTCGAGGGACAGCTCAAGGAGGCGCAGATGCTCGCCGAGGAGGCCGACCGCAAATACGACGAGGTCCCGCCGCGATCATGCCTGGCCTACCGTAATCGTGTGGCCTACCTTAACCAAATCCACGAGCCAGAGACGGCTTCCAATTCTTTTATGACCTAAGAATGAGCCTAATACTCTCTGCCCAGAACTTCCTGACACCCAGCTTGTGCATTTTCTTTCTCTGCCGCCTCTAACACGCATCCCTCCCCCCTTTTCATCCTTGGTCTCTTCATCGCTCTCTTTCCTCAAATGAGAGATGTCTCTTGTCTCTGACATTGATTGATTTGAGTGCTCTTTGTGTCCTGCGAAGAAGACATTCTAGATTACGGTATCTCTGCAATTCAGGTCGCCCGCAAGCTCGCCATGGTTGAGGCTGATCTTGAGCGTGCTGAGGAGCGCGCTGAGGCCGGAGAGAAGTTTGTCTTTTTTTTACATTAATTAATTCATTTATTGCTAATTAATTTTTATTCGCTATTGGATCAACTTTTAGAATTTTATCATTATTTTATAATATTCGTTAATTAATAATTAATTTTTATTATTGTTTCATAGGCCTTTTATCCTCTTTTCTTTTTCGTCTTCGATCTCCCGCCATACTCTTCCTTACCATATTCTCGCTCCACAAACACTCATCGACCGTACTCATACTACACCAAAACACCAAAATTAGCTAACTGAATACATTTTTAAAGTAAAATACGCGCTCGATTATTAAACGACGAAAGGAAAAAAATGATATGCTAACTCTCACAATCAGTAATGCTCTCCATCTGGCTTCTTCTCTCATAATAATCACCACAAATTGCACCATCGGCCGGTTGAAACGTTTGAAAGTGCACCGCACACCAAACTTGGCGTTCACTGAAAATGATGATCAGCATCACTTTTGGCCTCACGGAATGGCTCAGAGTTTCAGAAATAATGACGAGAAAAAGTGTCCTTTTCTACCACAACAACAACAACAACCTCAACAAACTCAACTTTTCAGAAGGGGTCTTGTTTTAGTCTTGGTATCTTGAGTTCTCTCTTTCCATCTCTTTATCTCTCTATCTCCTCTCTTTCTCTCTCTTTCTCTCTCTCTCTCTCTCTCTCTCTCTCTCTCTCTCTCTCTTCGTTTCCCTGGGTTCTTTTTACCATTCCCTCACCGCTATCATAATGCAGCAAGATCGTCGAGCTCGAGGAGGAGCTCCGCGTCGTCGGCAACAACCTCAAGTCGCTCGAGCTGTCCGAGGAGAAGGCGCTCGAGAAGGAGGACATGTACTCGGAGCAGCTGAGACAGCTCGATCAGCGTCTCAAGGAGGTCCGGGCATCTGCCGGGAGGGGTCCCCTTATCTCCGGGGTGTCACTAAGGACCTAGACAGGGCGTGGAAGGATGCCATGAGGGGGGAACCAGTTCAGGGTTCACACACGCCAACGTCTACGTCTACGTCTCCGTCCACTAATCAAACCATCCAATAACCACATCCACCCAAACTCCTCTTATCAACGTCCGATGCACATCAATTTGTCTCTCTCTCTCACTTTCTCTCTAATCTAACCAACCGTTTGCGAGCACAATTGAGTTTGGCAAAATGCCAATAAACTTGAATCGATCAATAACAGGCAGATCGCTGCGCTCGAGCGTGAACTTTGCACTGCCGGCGGCGCCCTGAGGCTCTTTGAGCATACTGAGGAAAGGTCGCTCGAGAAGGAGAGCGTCTTTGCGCGGCATACCGAAGCTCTCGAGCGACAAGTTAGAGAGGTCTGGTCAATCTCTGATGATGAGCACTGGTCACTGGATGCCTTTCGTCACTTCGTCGTGATCGTGCAGCTCGTGGACGGTCGCCTTTGTGACGCTCTCGTGGATTTTGTGATGTTGCTTGCGTGTGAGGATATATCGCACAATAAGCCTCTAACCGACTGAGACTAATACTCTCTCTTTTCTCTATCTCTCTGTCTCTGTGTCTCTCGCTCTCTATTTCTCTCTTTCTCTCCCACACTCCCATCGTTCCTCCTTTCCTTTTTTTCAAAGAGTGTGATGCTGGCTCTCGACTTTGTTTTTCATTCGATTTCACCTCAAAAAAAGAGCCAGCTCTCGCAGTCACGTGTGCCTTTCTCTCCTCGTAGATCGTACCGTTTTTGTCGATATTCAAATTCTATTTTTGAAACTTAAATATTCCCGCGCTTCGCCTCTTCTAGCAAGATCGTCGAGCTCGAAGAGGAGCTCCGCGTCGTCGGCAACAACCTCAAGTCGCTTGAAGTGTCCGAGGAGAAGGCGCTCCAGCGTGAAGACTCGTACGAAGAGCAGATCCGCACGCTCTCCGCCCGTCTGAAGGAGGTACGGTAGGCAGGCAGATCGCGCGCCAGGACCCAGTCAGGAAGCGGCGCGAACTTTGAATGAGCCCTTCTTATGGCTCATTCATTCCTTATGGTGGATATTTGTCCGTCCGTGTGGTGGTCACTAGTGATTCTGGTGGATTTTCATTTCTTCCCTTCTTTCCTTTTTCTTCCTTTTTCCTTTAGACCCGCACGAATGTCGATTCTTTTCTTTTCCTGCCAAAGTCGTGTCGTCCTGTAGATTGGCGTGAAATTTAATGCGAAATTGAGAAAGGTCTTAGCTGTCAACTACCAAAAAGGGAATTATGGGTTTTTTTTGTTGGAAATTTAGGTGAGAGTCAGAGAGAAGCAGAAAGAAAAGAACCCCTGAGAGAGTGAGATCATTGTGGTTGTATTTAATAAGAGATAAAAAGAGAGAAAGAGAGAGAGAGCGAGAGAGTGTGAGAGAGAGAATCAGAAAGCCAGAGGGAGCTTCATCCACTTTAGGCTGAGACCCGCGCCGAGTTCGCCGAGCGTTCCGTCCAGAAGCTCCAGAAGGAGGTCGACAGGCTCGAGGGTCAGTCAAGACATTCGAAATCAATATTGATCTCCTTTTTCTTTTTAAATTTTCCCGCCAAATATTCTTTTAAAATTAAAAGAAATAAAATACCCAATATGCATACGTTCCGCCACGCTTGCACTCGCCGCCCAGGAACAACACTGTTTTTATTTTTACCTTATTGCTATTGCTTATTGCTTCACTCGCATACTTTTCCACAAAAATCTGCTGCATTCTTTCTCGCTTTATCTTTTCCTTTCTTTCTCTCCCTCTCCCTATTCCTATCTTTTCCTCTACCTATTTAGCTCTCTCTTCTCAATCCCACTCTCTATCTCTCTCTTATCTGTCCTCTCTCCCTCTCTCACTCTCTCTCTTCTCTCTTCTCTCTCCCCATCCGCTTCCGCTTCTCAGAACGCACTGCACTCGCCAACACAGTTGTGAGTGTAAAGTGGTGGTGTGGCACGGCTGTTGCTCTCTCTTGAAGTCCTTTTGTCAGAATCTTTAGATCTATCTAGCCCCCCCCCTCTCACTCTCTGGCTCTCTCTTCTCTCTTCTCTCTTCTCTCTGCTCTCTTCTCTCTCCTCTCTGCTTCTTTGACACCCTCCTTCTACTGCTTGCTGTCTCTCTCATTCCCTCTGAGGCGTAGGAGCCATTGAAAACTTTGGCAAACCCTGCGTACACATCATTTCCTTGCATCCTACTGCAATTTTCACTTTCTCTTTCTCGCTCTCCTTCCCTCTCTCTCTCTCTTCGTTATCTCTCTCTCCTCTCTCTCTCTCTCTCTCTCTTTCTAGCTCTCTCTCTCAAGGATTTCCTGCTTACATAGCCACACACAGAATTCCGCTTTAGCACGGACATTTTACGGGATTCGGTTTAAGGGAAGTATGAAGAAAATAAACAAGTAGACAACGGAGGGTAACAAAATGTGTAATTGTCCTTGTTGTCCTCATCTGAATGCGGTTGTCTTGTCTGTGTCTCTGACAGGTGTTGTCACTCTGTCAATAGTCTCTGTCCATATCTGTCTGTCTGACCGTCTGTCCGTCTCTTATCTCTCTCTTTCTCTCTCTCTCTCTCTTTCTCTACGTGTCTCTCCCTGAATGCAGACGAGCTTGTCGTGGAGAAGGAGCGCGTCCGCAACCTGACCGAAGAGATCGAGCAGACCGTCCAGGAGATCCAGGGATCGTAAGAATGAGAGAATTCGCTGCCGCATTCTTCACTTCACACCACACAACTCTACACTTCACTTCACTTCACTCTTTGTTTTGCCACCATCCAACCAGAACCACCAACCAATTCGTCATCTCCACGCCCTTTTTCTTTCTCTTTTGTGTCAGTCTCGTCAGTCGTTTTGTGCATGATTACGGTATGTCTCTGCATGGCAGCAGCTACTTGCTCCCCACCCGCACACTCTCCGACCGACTCTAACATTCTAAAAATTCTACGAAAAAAAAGTTGATAAATAATTAAATGTTGTTTCTTAAAATATTAATAAATCATGATTAATCTTCGTTGATTGATCGATGGTAATTTGCATGATATTCGTCTCTCTCTCTTTTCTCGCTCACAGATTCCAAGGAAGAGGCGGAGAAGCTGAATAAACATCTCCAAGACGAGCTCGACCGACTTGTGCAGGAGATCAACAGCGTCTAGATCCGGGCATCAAAAGCACTCCTCCGTCCACCCTTCCTTCTCTGCCCCCTAGAATGGCCTCCTTTTAGACAGCCCTGAACTACTATATTACTAACAATAAGAGGAAGAACATCTCTATTTTAATCGCATACTTAAAATTAGTCTTGAAAATTAAAAAAATTTAATGCCGCCAATCCAAGCCAATCAAAAAGTGCCTCTTATTCGCTTCTTTCTCTTGCATTTTGAATTTCTTACAAATGGAGGGAATTTTTGCTTCTTTTTTGGAACTAAATTTCCTTCACTTTCTGTCGTACAGAATCCGCTGGTAGCGCAGTAGGCTTTCATGTAGCTTTGCTCCGAAAAAAAAGAAATCAAATTGGCCTCTATTGTTTTACATATATAGTAAGTACCAAACAAATATTGTCTCCTTCTTTTCGAAAAATGCGCCTTTTCTCTTGATGGCTTCTCTCTCTCTCTTTCTCTCTAAAGAAGTCAACGGCATGACTAATCTGTGTTTACATATTTTGCTTACGGGATCCAAGTCCACCGAGACACCCGACATCTTTAGTCAGCTCCTTCTCCTTCCCCTCGCCCCCTCCGCCTCTTCCTCATCCACAAACGCCACTCAACTCCATGTCTACAAAGGTGCAGTTAACAAACAACAAAGTGTTCTCTTCGCTTAGTTGTTTTTTCTTCTAAAAACAGTTTTTTTATCTGCCTGGAGTGATACTTGTATGTTCCACGTTCTAGACTAACAACAAGAAAAGAGAATGTTCTAAACGATTGTCCAATTCTATTAGGGGAAAATCTGACAAATAAAATACCTTATATGAAAAGTAAGAAAAAAACCCTGCCTGCCAACGAACAAATTCCCCATTATATTTACCCCGATAATATTCACATTTAATTTGCCACAAAATTAGCATAAATATAATTGTTCACTTTAGACGAACTCGTCCACGAGAAGGAGCGCTACAAGAGCATCTCGGAGGAACTCGACCAGACCTTCCAAGAACTCTCGGGCTATTGAGCGCCCCGCCCCCTTCCCTTCCCCTCACTTTGGCCCCGCCCCCTCATTTGGCCCCGCCCATCTCCTCTCTGCCGAGTCGTATCCTACCTTGTATACTGCCTTCCTTTCTCTGTTCCTCTCTCTCCCTAACCTGTTCATGATTCTAGTCAATGCACGCTTGTTGCAACAACAAACGCGACTGCGCTAGCCTTTTGATGTTATCTTTTTCTCTATATCTCTGTCCCTCTCTCTCTCTCTCATCTCGAGATCGCCCTATCACTAGCCTGATCATCTACTAAAGATGAATAATGACACACGCTCAATTGTCTCTCTTCCTTCCTCTCGTTCTCTGCGTCTCTCCGCTTCACGCTGTTCTCTCTCTCACTCTCTCTCTTTCTTGGCTCTACATTATTATGAACATAAACCGTGTTCTCCATTACATCGCCATCTCGATTGCAGCGCAGGTTGAAAATATCAATAAATCGTTTTTGATACATATAGTCAGGAGTTTGAATAGAAACCACAAAGGAGGGAATATAATGAGAAAACCTCAATTTGAATTCGCGCCTTTTTGCCTGACACAATGGCTAGAAAATAAATGATTTAGAGAGACGCGACTACAATTATCTGGGAAATTGAAGTGTCTCACAGTCGAGCTCCTGTAATGAATGGGAGATAAAGAAGATGCTCTGTCGACTAAACGCTTGTTGAGCTTGGAAGCGATTTGAAGAAGCTGATAATTACCGATAAAGCAGCCTTCTCGGAAATAGATGCAAGAAAGAATGGCATCAATTGAGAATTGCACGGATTCCTAAACATCACTCATCTACGTAGACGTCGGCGGTTCATCTGCAGACAAACTTTCCATCCCATCACTCATTTTACTCTCCTCTCTCTCTGTCTCTCTCTCTCTCTGGCTCTCTCTCTTCCCTTCGCTATCTCTCTTTCTTTTTCCTTTATTTCTCTCGCCTTCTGTTCCATTTCCACTCTTTTTCCCATTAAATCCTTCCTCTCCTATTATTCCGCATCCTCATCTCCGATTCTGAACGGTTCCTTCAGTGCTATTGAGTAGCATGAAATAATAAAATTAAAATAAGCAATAAAACGGCAGGCGGTTTTCTGCTGCGAAGAAAGGACAAACTGATGTTGCGGAAGAAGCCAATTGATTCCAAATGAGCGAGCATTTCAATAAAAATCATTGTCTCAGCTGCGCTCGAGTGTGCGCGGTTGTCCTCAAACCGGCTCTGCTATTTTTGGAATATTGCTTCATCTCCATTGCTCTCCTTATCTCTTTTCCCCTCTCTTATTCTCATTCTGATTCTCATTCTCTTCTCTCCTTGTCTCTTGTTGTCTCTCTCTTCTCTCTTCGCTTTCTCTCTCTTTCTCTTTTTCCGTTTCTCTCGCCCTCTGTTCTGTCTCTCGCTTTTCACACTCTTTCGACATTCTCTAAAGCATTAATCTCCGGTTCTGAACGGTTCTTTAAATTAATTTTGAGCAGTTGGGCAAGAAAGAATAAGATAAAAATTAGCGATAAACAGACAACACTGCTGGGAATGCCTACATTGACGAGACCATCAGTATACAATGCAGTTTGACAAAAAAAAGAGTGTTTATATATTACTTGTGGATATTGGCCGAGTTGAATCATTTATATAGTTGAAGCGAAAGGATGGACACAAATTGAGAGAAAGTATTTCTAGGCGTTTCTTCGGCTACAATTTCGTTGCGTGCGCTGAATTGGTTCAATGCGGAGAAGGTTGGCTGAGTTTGGTGAATGAGCAAGTCGGTAAGTGGGATCTGGGCCCCGAAGCGGGGGAAGGACACGGTAGCGAGTGATGAGTGCGGCTAGATAAAGGAAGAGTTCGGATCGGGCTGCCGTCCTTGTAGAGGGGGCAATGCGTGCAGTGATAGACACCGTTTCCGAGTCGCTCATGTCACTGATCGAGCTCTAAAACGAACCGTGTAATCAAGGTAAGTAATCACAATTTATTTGTTCTCTTTGAAATGTATTATTATATTTAGAGCGCAAGCGAGGGAATGCTAGGCCACCTCATTGCCGGACTGCTCTTCATCGCTGCTTCGTATTACAGTATTCACAAATTCCTCGACTTTCTCGATGAGGCGCGCCAACTGCGGCAGAGCGTCCTTGTCCTGAGGAGTCACTGGGTGCCCTTTGCCGACTTCCTTGCGGAGTTCGCTCCGCACTCTCTTCTAAACCATGGCGCAGTTCTTCTTCACACATTTCAAATATTGAAAATACTTTATAAATACGATGTTATATTTAAAGGCCCTCACCTGCGTCTCCTGGTTGTCTGCGAGATAGTGCAGAGCACAGCGGGTAAGCATTGCAGCGTAGTTGCTCGAACGAAAGGCATCCATGGAGGTGAGGAAGTGATATGGTCTCATTGCTCTTCACTTATCAGCTGCTATCTTGATGCCTCTTATGCGACCTGTGCCCGCCCTCAAAAGACTGCCCTCCAATGCCGAGAAGGGTGACGTGCGCTATTTTGGGCGCTATTTTGATATGCTTTGAGAAAGAGAGAGACTCCTCTGCTTCATCACGACAAATTATGGCTACACTCACAGATAACGAAGTAGTAACCATTAGTTTACATGTAATACTGTATAAACCTACATATATGCTACTTGCTGAACGGAAATGAATGATATTGTGAAATGAATATTTTAAAGGCATGCTCTTTCATTGTCCTCATTGTGTCTAAAATCTTCTTCATTACTGGTCTCCTCTATTTAAAAAGTCGCATCATCTGGCATTTACAATGTTCCACAGCGTAAATCAAGAATCTTATCAGCGAAGGTGGTGTACGTAAGAAGCACCCGAATTTATGGAGGCCCATTTTCTTAACATGCGCATTTCTCTGACAGTCATTTCCTCGCGTGTCTCCTCGATCCCTTCCATGTTCCTTTCTGCCTGTCTTCCATTCTCTAACTGCCTGACAAAATGAGTAATCTCGCGCTCCTTTGCCAGCGTGCAATATCGTATTCGTAATTCTGTGTCTTTTTCGTAGCGAAACAAGTCTTGCTACAGCAGCGAAGGTCATCGGCATTCATTGTCAGTTTGAACCCCGTAGAGGGCCAGAGAGTGAATCATAATGAACACAAGTCAGAATGAGAAAAGGGAAATAGAGGCAGAGATTGGGCAAGAAAGAACATAAAATGATTCTTATTTGGTGAGCAACAAAAAACCTTTTTCATTTATCTCATTTCTCTATTATTCTCATTCTGCTTCTAATTTCCCTTCTCTCACTGTATGATGGTTGATCTCCTTATGGCTACGTCAGTCGAACAGCGTTCACTTACGTACACTTTTGATCAAGGATTGTTTATATTAAACGTGTATATATCTACAGGGTCTTGTATTGTACTTCTGCAATGAATGAAATAAATCTGGCTCCATACGGTAGACTTTCTATTTGACACATTGATAGGAGCACAGAGAACACGGTGGATTCGATGGAGAAGAGATAATCGCTTGTGCTCTCTGCTGAATCGTTACCTACACCTAGCGTAGTTTATCATGGAAAGGAAACCGCGTCACATGAGCGAGGAATGAGATCTGGTGGCGACATGATGACCCCCGCTACGAGGTTATTGCCTGGATGATGAGATCTACTTTTTCGTCAAGCTTAGAAAGAGAGAGAGAGAGGGAGAGAGAGAAATAGAGAGAGAAGAGAGAGAGAGAGAGAGAGAGGGAGAGAGAGAAAGAGAGAGGGAGAGTGGGCAAATACGCAGGAAACAACGGTATTATACGTATTTTAAATTGGTCAGAGAAACTCATGGTATTTATTATCAAATTCGCATTGGCATAATGTGGCTTTTCATTATATGCAACTGTCTTCCGTGTTAAATATGAATTCACAAATGAAATTAAGTAACGTGATAAATATTAGTTTGCGAGTGAATATATAATTCAAAGTAATCTTTCATCATTCACCTCTTCATTTCTCCTCCAATCCATTGGTCGACTTTTGAAAAAAAAAATGTGAGCATCATTGCTTGGGATGCATCACTTGAGCCATATTGTACAATTTTAGTTTTTCTCTGTAAATTTTTTTTGGATTTGTAAGTTGTATTTATAGTATGACCATTATGAATGATGAATGATCTGAATCTCCTTCAGCAACAACGACCAGAAGTGTGGGCCGGATGATCTGCCGAACGAGATCCTCGCTGCCATCTTCACAAGGCTGCCACCCGACGCGCTTGCCAAGGCACGCCAAGTCTGCCGAGCACACCGGTCAGTTCCAGTTCGCATTTATATTTTGAGAGCCTTTTCAGTTGATATATATATATAGTATATATATATAGTATATATATATATATATATTATATATATATATATATATATATGTATATATATACATTCATTCATTTGTTTACATCCAAAGAAATTTCCTTTCGCTTCTCCTCTTTTCCTCCGACCCCTTTTCTCTTTTCTCTCTCTTTTTCTCCTTTCCATCGCTCCTTTGCAGTCGTCGAATGCAGCTTGCGTATCTCTGCGTTGCAGAGGCCCATTTCATCAACCGCCACTGGACGCTTTGTTCAGTGGCTTTTG
The DNA here is from genome assembly GCA_945643635.1 of Allodiplogaster sudhausi. NCBI lineage: Eukaryota > Metazoa > Nematoda > Chromadorea > Rhabditida > Diplogasteridae > Allodiplogaster > Allodiplogaster sudhausi. The sequence continues at coordinate 2,451,523 of CALZFC010000248.1, forward strand.
ATATCTTGCAACTACTAAAGAAAAAATATTTTTATATTTTTTATTTTTATATTTTTATTTTATATTTTTAGAATTTTGACCTTATTTTTTTAATTGAAGAAGAAGCTTGAATAAGCAAATAGACCTTTAGACCGCGGTCGATCTGAGAAAGGGTTGCACTGGCGGGGACATCGGGAAGGCAGAGGACAGAAGAAGAGGAGGGGAGGGTATCAGGGGTGTCCGGGGGCCTAAATTATCCGGCCCCGGCTCCGGCCCCCAGGGTAGGAGGGGGATGAGAGAGCAAAGGGGCATTGTTGAAATTGAGAAAATAAGAACAACAAAAACGTGACACTTACAAAAGAGCGCTTGTACATACTATATGAAAATATCTGGTAATTCCAACCTTGAACTGTTCAGCTTCCACTCACTGTGCTTAAACGTGATAAAAAAAGCATGAAATCCAGTTCAGAATCACCCTTCCCCAGCCCTCTCTATCTCTCTGTCTCTCCCTCTTGCTCGGTCTTATACATATGTCTCTCTCTCCCTCTCCCTCAGAGACGATTCCTCTTCATCTTTCTACTTCTCCCCTCGTTTCTATTTCTATTTCTATTCGCAGCCTGGGCAGGGTACGACGGCGCAGCCTGGGCAGGGTACGACGGCACGGCCTGGAAGGGTAAAGATAAAATCATTATATTAATTATAAAACTAATAGGTTGATAAAAAATAGTGAGGAAATGAATAACGGCCAGCTAAATTGAAATGTCAAAGATGCAACTGACACGGGCGGGAGCATAGTTGATGGGAGAACGAGTTGGCTGAAGGACAGAGGGTGCCGGGTAGTAGAGGGCAGAGGCAGGGGTGGCCGGGGGCCAAAAATATCCGGCCCGGCCCCCGAGGTCGGCCCCGGCCCCGGCCCCGGCCCCCGAGGTCGGCCCCGGCCCCCGTGGTCGGCCCCGAAGGAGGCCCCGACCCCAAAGCTAAATTTTTCTTAAAAAATTTTGCGTCGGGGGAAAAATCCATTAAAAATTGAGAAAATGCGTATGTGCAACACATATGTAACGCATACTGAATAATTAGTTTCACATTTCATCATAAATCGGCTTATAATTTGTTCAACTGGGGTGAACTTCATTTAATTATCCACAGCCCCCAGGACATAGAGAGAGCAACGAACTCCAATCTCCGGCTTGTAGGGAACAGCGGAGGAAGAAGCGTAGCCAGTGGTCTGGATGTCCTGCAAGAAAAATAATTCTTTTGTCTTTTTTTTTCTTTTTTTTTGAGACAGAGACTGAGAGACACAGACAGCGAGAGACAGAGAGAGACAGAGAGAGAGAGAGAGAGAGAGAGAGAGAGAGAAGACAGCGCGAAGGTACTAACCAGCGCAGCAGTAGTCGTCTCCTCAACTGCATAGCCTGCCTTTGCCGGGCCGTCGCTGAACAGAGGAGCAGCAGAGGTGGTGGAGGCGTAGCTGCCAGTGGAAGGAGCGGCGTAGCCTGCGGTCGAGGTAGTCGGGTCCTGGAGAGAATGTCTCGATTAAAATGATGATTTTTTCCAATGAAAATATTTTATTCTTCTAAATGAAAACATTTGTAGAGCTAGAGTAAAGTTTTCCATTAACTAATGAAGAACACGAACCATGGCCAGAGTGGTCGTCTCCACTGCACCGTAGCGAGCCTCGGTGGGCAGCAGAGCCGGGATGTCACTGAACAGGGGAGTCGAGGTGGTCGTGGCCGTGTAGCTCTCCGTGGACGGGCTCGCGTAGCCCGAGATGGCCGGGCTCTGCAAGAAGCAGCATGTTAAGCACTCCGGCGCCAATTTTATTGCTAAGAAAGTTTTAAGTTCAGAAGACAACAAACAGAACCGAAGTGTAAGGAGAGAGAGGCAGAGAGAGAGAGGGAGAGAGAGAGAGAAGAAGCGAAAGCGAATTAGTCAGAGAAAAGAGAGACAATGGTTAGAGAGTGAAAGAGCTTGGAGAGAGAAGCTAACAATCGCGGCGGTAGTAGTCTCCTGCGCTCCGTATCTCGCTCGAGTCGGGATGATTGGGATGTCGCTGAAGAGTGGAGCAGAAGTGGTGGTGGCGTAGCTCTCCGTGGACGGGCTGCCATAGCCGGAGGAGACGATCGGGTCCTGAATGGATTGGAGTGGATCCGGTATGACTGAGTAATAACAATTTTTCCCATGTAGCAAGCATAAAAGAGAAGGAATAGTGAAATAACAATGCGAAAAGTGGAATGGGTAGTAAAGCAACCGCAGAATAGATATGCAGAACAACAAGAGCTTGAGAGAGGATCCATATGGGTTGAGAGAGAGAGAGATCAGAGATCAGAAAGGGAGAGAGAGAGAGAGAGAGAGAGAGAGAGAGAGAGAGAGAGATGCTAACCATCGCTGCAGTAGTCGTATCCTGGACAGCGTAGCTGTCCCGAGTAGTGGTCGGGACATCACGGAAGATGGGAACAGAATTGGTGGGCGCCGTGGTCGGAGCCGCCGTGGCGTATCCCTCGGTGGACGGCGCAGCGTAGCCAGAAGAGATGGGCGGACTCTGCAACGTAGGGGAACATTAGCAAGCACAAACAAACACAAATTTATGTTATTTAAATATTAATAAAAAAAATATGCATTAAACTGCATTAAACATTTTTGGGGAAAATATCTTAGCAGGAGAAAAGAAATGCTAACCAGCACGATGATGGTCTCCTTGGGAGCGTAGACGGCCTCGGCAGGCTTCACAGGAGCATCACTGAAGAGAGGAGCAGACGAAGAGGACGGCGAGGGAAGCACGTAGGCGAGAGACGCAGACGACGAGAGCAGAAGGAGAGCAGCCGAGAGACGGAGAGACATCTTCTTGGCAGGTTGTGTTGAAGACGATGGGAGCAGGCCTTTTATACCCGATTTGAGTGGCGAGCGAGCGGATGAGAACGTGCAGAAAGCTAAAGCATTGTAGATCACAAAGGGGGAATCAGATGTAGATCATAAAAAGGGAATCAGAGAGACAGAGAGAGAGAGAGAGAGCGAGAGAGTGAAGGGAGAGAGAGAGAGAGAAAGAGAGAGAGAGAGTGAAGGGAGAGAGAGAGAGAGAGAGAGTGAATGGAGAGCAAGTGCGGTGAAATGGCCGTAGTCGACTTTTTCGTCAAGCTTAGAGAGAGAGAGAGAGAGAGAAGAGAGAGAGAGAGGGAGAGGGAGAAAGAGAGAAAGAGAAAGAGAGAGAGAGAGAGAGATATAGAGAGAGAGAGAAAGAGAGAGAGGGATAGAGAGAGAGAGAAAGAGAGAGAGAGAGAGGGAGAGAGAGGGAGGGAGAGAGAGAAAGAGAGAGAGAGATGGAGAGAGAGAAAGAGAGAGGAAGAGTGAAAGACTGCACTTACATAGCAAATACGCAGGATACAATGGTATTTTCCATCCTTGCAATTGGCAAGAGAGAATCACGGCATCTATAACTATATTCACGTTGTCATAATGAGGCTTTTCATTATATGCAAAGGTATTAAGTGATAAATATGAATTCACAAATGAAATTAAGTAACGTGATACATATGAGTCTGCGAGTGAATATATATTTCAAATGAATCTTTCATCATTGACCTGTTCATTTCTCCTCCAATCCATCGCGCTGCTTGGTCGACTTTTGATGGCTCTGGCATTGGTTTGTGTTTTTCTTTAGATGTGTAATGTTCGACTAATTTATCGACTAATCTATATCTATATAAGGAATATGGCAATAAAAAATATATCGTTCATAATAAAAAAAAACTTCTTTTATCATAGCTTCTTCCGCCGCTGGCGGTCGTCGTCTTCTTCTACTTGGGTGCCAAGAATGTAAAGAAGGTAAATGAGCTTCTTTTTTCTCCACTACTATTTTAGATTTGCTTTGGAATGCCTAAAAGAACCCTGATAATATGTATCTTATTAAAACATATATTTAAAAAAATGTAATAATAAGTTTATCAAGAAAGGTTTTAAAGAAAATATAAAATAGTATTCTCCGGTTAAAAAAAAATATTATTTAAATAAAATTTTGTAGATTATTATTTGTCACGTGGCAACCAGAAGAGTTTATTAAAGAATTGCAAAGTGAAATGCACAATTGCTGCGAATATCATGTGAGATATTCTTGCTTATTTGTCATTAACTCTGTGCTTGATTGAAAGGTCGCGGAGTGGCTGCGGAGCGCCATTTGGAAAAGCGGCGATTTGGGCAAGGACAGCGGCAGAGATTCGTGAGCACTTGCACTTTTTGTTGTAATTAAGGAGAGAGAAAGAGGGAAAGAGGGAAAGAGGGAAAGAGGGAAAGAGGGAAAGAGGGAAAGAGGGAAAGAGGGAAAGAGGGAAAGAGGGAAAGAGGGAAAGAGGGAAAGAGGGAAAGAGGGAAAGAGGGAAAGAGGGAAAGAGGGAAAGAGGGAAAGAGGGAAAGAGGGAAAGAGGGAAAGAGGGAAAGAGGGAAAGAGGGAAAGAGGGAAAGAGGGAAAGAGGGAAAGAGGGAAAGAGGGAAAGAGGGAAAGAGGGAAAGAGGGAAAGAGGGAAAGAGGGAAAGAGGGAAAGAGGGAAAGAGGGAAAGAGGGAAAGAGGGAAAGAGGGAAAGAGGGAAAGAGGGAAAGAGGGAAAGAGGGAAAGAGGGAAAGAGGGAAAGAGGGAAAGAGGGAAAGAGGGAAAGAGGGAAAGAGGGAAAGAGGGAAAGAGGGAAAGAGGGAAAGAGGGAAAGAGGGAAAGAGGGAAAGAGGGAAAGAGGGAAAGAGGGAAAGAGGGAAAGAGGGAAAGAGGGAAAGAGGGAAAGAGGGAAAGAGGGAAAGAGGGAAAGAGGGAAAGAGGGAAAGAGGGAAAGAGGGAAAGAGGGAAAGAGGGAAAGAGGGAAAGAGGGAAAGAGGGAAAGAGGGAAAGAGGGAAAGAGGGAAAGAGGGAAAGAGGGAAAGAGGGAAAGAGGGAAAGAGGGAAAGAGGGAAAGAGGGAAAGAGGGAAAGAGGGAAAGAGGGAAAGAGGGAAAGAGGGAAAGAGGGAAAGAGGGAAAGAGGGAAAGAGGGAAAGAGGGAAAGAGGGAAAGAGGGAAAGAGGGAAAGAGGGAAAGAGGGAAAGAGGGAAAGAGGGAAAGAGGGAAAGAGGGAAAGAGGGAAAGAGGGAAAGAGGGAAAGAGGGAAAGAGGGAAAGAGGGAAAGAGGGAAAGAGGGAAAGAGGGAAAGAGGGAAAGAGGGAAAGAGGAAAGAGGGAAAGAGAGAAAGAGAGAAAGAGAGAAAGAGAGAAAGAGAGAAAGAGAGAAAGAGAGAAAGAGAAAAGAGAAAAAGAGAAAAAGAGAAAAAGAGAAAAAGAGAAAAAGAGAAAAAGAGAGAAAGAGAGAAAGAGAGAAAGAGAGAAAGAGAGAAAGAGAAAGACGGTGAAGAGAGAGAGAAAGAGAGAAAGAGAGAAAGAGAGAAAGAGAGAAAGAGAGAAAGAGAGAAAGAGAAAGACGGTGAAGAGAGAGAGAGAGGGAGAGAGAGACGGAGTAGGCTAACAATAAGAGATCTCAAGAGGAAAAAAAGTTGGGATGAAAATGTATACCAGGAAAATTAGAGTCCTAACTTACCTTAATGTGAGCATCATTACTTGGGTTGCATCACTTGAGTCATATTGTGCAATTTTAGTTCTTCGTATTTATAGTATGACCACTATGATAGATGAATGAATGATTCCTTCAGGAACGGCGACCAGAAGTGCGGGCCGGCTGACCTGCCCGACGAGATGCTCGCCGCCATCTTCGCCCTCCTGCCACCCGACGCGCTTTCCAAGGCACGCCAAGTCTGCCGACGGTGGACGAATGCGGAGAGAGCACACCGGTCAGTTCTAGAGTTTCCAAAGAAATTTCTTTTCGCTTCTCCTCGTTCCCTCCGACCAATTTTTTTCTTTTCTCTCTCTTTTTCTAACTTCCATCGCTCCTTTGCAGTCGACGAATGCAGCGTACTCATCTCTGCTCTGCTGTGGCCCATTTCATCAACGGCCACTGGACGGTTCGCTCAGTGGCTGTCAATGTCTTGCCGCTCGTTCAACGTAGTCGGTGGGCATTCATCTCTTCTCTCTTTCTATCTACTTCTCTTTCTCTCTCTTTTCCTCTCTCTCTCTCTCGCTATCTCTCTAAGTGTCTTCTCTCCTTGCAGTGGTCCTCTTCTTTCAATGGACACGCTCGTGACGGCTTTTCGTATCGCCTCCCTCCGCATCGCCTTGGACGCCTCGATCACTGCCGATTGGCTCTCCTCCATCTGTTGGGCGGATCTTGAATGCGCCATTCTGAACGTCACCCTCCTTATCCGTCCCTCAACGCCCGGCCTCTCCGAGTTCCTCTCTGCACTCGCCTCCAATCAGAGCGTCTATAATCTCACGATGAATCTGCCCGCGTTCCTCGGAGCCGATTCTGCGCTCGCTGTCCTTCCCTGCTATCGCCATCCCCTGTGTATGCTGCTCCTGAATGCGAAGGGTCTGCCGGTCGACGTACTTCTCGACGCACTCGTCGACGGCGTCGGCCATAATCGTCCCTCGATCGTCCGCTTTGAATAGTGTGTTGTGGGACCAACCAAGTTCTACGAAATCATTGCGGTCAGTTACTGTTTACTCATATTCATTTAAAAAGATCATTCTGCATATTACTTTTTTTTACAATTGTTTTAAAAACAAATAATAAAATAGAGCTATTACATGAATAGCTTCAGACCTGGGAATCTCTCGAATCTCCCCCTTCCATCACTATCATTTTCTGTTACTGCCCCGGAGCGTCGCTGTGGTTACGTGGTCGCAAGGACTTCGTGAAGGTCACGATCTTGTGTTTTCCTAGGAAGTGAATTATTTAGTATGAGAATGAATTATATATTTCCTGTTATATCTCTTTGCCGGCAAAAATTCTTGTAAACTTCCTCTTTGCTTTATAAATGGTCCGTCCCACTTGCCGTGCTACTTTTTTCTATGCGTGTCATTTCTTTATTACTACGGCGAATTCAAGGGAGAAGAGATGATGACAGCTTGTATTGACTGCAGAATCGTTGACTATATCAAGTGCTCATTACCGGTGTGTATCATGGAAAGTAAACCCAGTCACGTGAAAGGAGAGTGATATCGGGAGGTTGCAGCATAATGATAGGGAGTGAGAGAGAGAAAGATACAGAGAGGTAGATTGAGTGAGAAGGAGAGAGAGATGAGAGAGAGAGAGAGGTAAGAGAGAAAACGAGAGGAAGAGAGATGGTATACACAGACGCAGAGAGGGATAGAGAGCATAGAGAAAGAGGGGGAGATAAGAGCAGAGATAAAGGAGAGAGACGCAGAGAAAGATCAGCCTGCAGAGACCAGCAGAGGAATAATTGGGCTGTTTTGCGCAAAGAGAATGAAAGTGCCGGAGGAAGGGAATGAGGTGAGATAGAGAGCACTTCAAACTGTATTAATGCTGCGGCCACATGGATCTCGCGTGCGGCGGCGACCGATTAGAAGCGGTCAATCCACCCGGAAGGCTCCTTTTACTGCTGCGAAGAAAGGCTGTTGAGGAAGAAGCTAATTAATCGCATTCGGAGTTTTACTGGAATAGAAAGTCATTGTCTCCGGTATCTTCAAGCGCGCGTGGTTGTTTTCTCACTGGCTCTGGTATTTTTGAGAATATTGCTTCATCTCCTTTGCTTTTCTTACCTCTTTCGCCTCTCTTATTCCCATTCTTCTTCTAATCTTTGCTTTTATAGCTCTCACTTACCTTGCCTTATCTTTTCATTCTCTCCTTTCTGTTGCCCTCCTTCTGCTCTCTCTCTCTCCCTCCTTCTCTCCATAAAATCTTGCCCAATCCACATCATTTATCAGCTGCCATCTAAACAGTTCACACGAAGAGGTATAAGAAACGAAGCGAAAGAACATTCATTGATCAATGTTGAAAACAAAACCCGAGAAAAGAAACGAAGAAGCAAGCGCATCCATGGATTCAGGGTAGAATAACTATAGCTGGCGATACGGGAGCAAAAAATGGTAGAGAATAAGAGAGAGAGAGAGAGAGAGAGAGAGAGAGAGAGAGAGAGAGAGAAAGAGAGACAGAGAGAGAGAGAGAGGGAGTATAGAGAAAGAGAGAGCAGAGAGGAAAAAAGAATAACGTGTAGAGGTCTGATGTGTACGCTGAGCTTCTTGGGATAGTAATCAAAATGTTCCTTATTGGCCTCTTACTCAACTAGATAAAATTGGCGAGAAACGTAGTTTCCAAATCACATTTCCGATTTACGAGCAATAAAAAAGGCGCAAATTGAGGTATGAACAAATAAAAATGAGTAAGCACTTCAACTTTCCTTCAATCTCCTTGCAAATTGGGCCATTTTAGAGATAAAATGAACAGAATGGCAATACTGTGAAATAAGAAGAGAAAAATATTTCCATCAAAACAAACGAGTCAACGAAAGGAACATGATAAAACAAGATAAAATATACATAAAAAATAGCGAAATAAATGAACATTCGTCTTTCTCGTAAGAGATACAATCCATTCAGATCCCTGAGCTGATATCTCTTCTATTCATAGCTTGCAGTTTTGGGGGCGAAGCCCATGACAACGGTAAAAAAAGTGGCTAAAATCGAGCAAATTATTTGTCTGTCTCGTGTTAGTCAGTCGAGATCAGGTATATCTACTAGGCATAAAATCATGCAAAAATATCATAGACGTAGTGATTATTCATAGAAAACGTGTAATAGCTATAAGAACAATATAAAATTTACATTAAATACAATATCACGGTAAAATATCAGTCGAATTACTTTCCAAGTCTGAAGGTAGTAAGTCGTAAGTCCTTAATCTTAAGACCTTAATCATAAGTCCTCAATCTTAAGAACTTAATCTTAAGTCCTTAATCTTAAGACCTTAATCTAAAGACCTTAATCTAAAGACCTTAATCTTAAGACCTTAAAGTTAAGTTCCTAATCTTAAGACCTCAACTCCTTAAAAGACTCTGGGCTTGCGCTGTCTTCCCCTCTGGCTGTAGCTCGGCTCTCTTGGCAGATGCTCTTCGTCTTCCTCATCGTCGTCCTCCGCGTAATGCATGCGCTGCATGGCGCGTCGCGGTCGCGTCGCGGCTGGGTTCTGAGAGGGCCGCCGAGAGGCATTGGGGATAGCTGTCTTCGTGGTCTTCACGGCCCTCCTTCCGTAGTTACTTGGCTCCTGGTGCTCTTCTTCCTCCTCCTCTTCTTCTTCTTGGTCAGTGGATGCGATGCGAGCTCGCTTGGCTTTTCTGGAAAGCAGACAATATTACGCGTACAATGTTTCAATTTTTTTTTGTTACATTCTCTTACGATGCGTTTGACTCTCTGCGCTTTCTCTATCTCACTCTCTCTCTCATCTCTCTCTCTTTCTCGCTTTATTCTCTTTCACTTCAAGCCTCACTTTTCTCTCGTAGTCTTCCTACTCTTTCCCTCTCTTCTCTCTCTCCCAACCTCGAGTTCTTGTTCCCACTCGCCCTTGCCGCTCTGGTTGATTTCCTGGTGGACGACGCATTCGTGGCCGTTGTCATGGTTGAGCTTCGAGTGCGCGTTGTTGAACTTGTTCCCGTTGAGGAGGCGGGGGAAACTGAATTGGAAAAATATTTTGTTGCCTGAAATTTTTAAGTGAAAAACTTAAAAAGTTAAAAATGTAAAACTTTTTAAGGCAAAACGTTTTTCTATTCTAGAACAAGCTAAGGAATCTTCGTAGAATTTGCTTGCAACATTTTATTTAGCAAAACTTAAAATTATTTATTGATTTTAAAATACTCACTTGGCCCTCCTTCTTCTCCGTCTTCTTCTTCTTCCTCGTTCTCTTCTTCACTCGTCGTCTGGCGTCTCCTCTTTCTCCTGCTCTCTTTTGCTTTCTTTGTCGACCTGCGCACCTCTTCGTCATCCACGTACTAAATAATGAGATATTTCGTTTGCTGTACAATTCTTTTCTAAACATAAAAAGTCCCGAATATTACCGAATAGAATGGAGATTTACGTTAACAATAGCTATGTACTTTGAAGATCAAAATTAATAATATTTTAAACGAAGAAAGAAAGAAAATATTTTCCATATTTATTTTTAACCTTTATATTAATTAATACCTCAAGGCATGTAAGATACAACAAAATTTACAAACCTCTTCATCTTCGTCATCGATTGGCTCTTCTTCCTCCTACAATCAAAAATTTTCTTCAGTGTAACAATTTTTCCCGATTTCTATTACAATTCCACATTTTTACTCCTGGAGCTCTTAAATGAAATTTTGTTAAATAAATATTTAAAAATTTAAATAAAATATGTATTAATCGTTTAAAAAAATGTACACCTCTTCTTCTTCCTCATCGTCATCTTCCTTCTCCTCTTTCTTCCGGTCTCTCCCAGCTGAGCGCTCCCTCGCCGTCCTCTGCTGCACCACCACTTTCTGGCTGCTCGTGCCGGCTTCCTCTGCGTCTCTGCCCTCTCCTCTCTCTTCCTGTTCCATCTTCACTCTGTTCTGTCTGCCGCCTCCGTTCGGTCGACGGGAGGATGACGTTTCTCCACCAAAATGGACGCTCGTTCCTAAAGAGATTGTCTAGTTGTTAATGGCGAAGTAAAAATTCATTACAAAAGTGCCTTTCTGTAAGCAATAATTTAATTTTTTTAAATAATGTAATTCCAAATGACATGTATTTAAAAAAAAAACTTTAAAAAAAGTCTCCTCTTTTAGCTTTTTTTGACCTTATATAAAACGAAGAATAAATGTATAAAATAATCCTTGAACACACCGGTTGTCCTGTCAACTGCACCAGACACCATCTTGCGATAATAACCATTCTGGGTGTGCGAGAGAAGTCTTCCAGAGTGAGAGGTCGTTGACACTTGCAAAGGGGGCGGAGCGTCCGAACTGAAATAAAAGAAGAAAGGAAGTATGGGATAGATAATAATAAAATATATTCGAATTGTGCGGTAAGGTCAAACATTCCTCTCTCTTCTCTTGCCCTTTACTCTCTTTCTCTAACTCTTTTCGCTCCCTCTCATTTCACTCCCTATCTCTCTCTCTATCTCTTTCTTCCATCTCTCGCTCGCTCCCTCTCCACTCTCTCTCTCACCTCCTAGTTGCATATCTGCTCTGCTTCATCTGCCTCTCCTGCTGCTTCTGAATCCTCCTTCTCAGTCTTCTATGGTCATCACCAGTGATAGCAGCAACACTGGCAACAGCTCGTTCGAATCTGGATGAAGGATACTCCTTTCTCAATGTATTTTTTGAGTGATACATTTTGATTAAAGTTGACATATTAAATTGTTGAATAAAAAATATCCATAAATACATTTCTGGGATCTTCACTTGTCATATGCACATTCAAACGTTTTTTTCCATTGAATATAACGCATACATAATCAGTGCTCTGCTTAAGAAGTCGAAAAATCCTTTGAAGTTTAAAAAAATGTATATATTTGTAAAAACTTTTCTTAGAAAGAAATAGAATTACTCAAGTAACTGACTTTGTAACACTGGCAGCAAAACGGCCTGCACAGATTGAAGAGAGTGCTTGCGAGTCTTTGTAGACCTAGAGAAATTGGGAACTTTCATACAATAATATACAATCATTTAACCTTAGTTTTGTACGAGGTATAACTGGGGGAAAACGAAGAACTGTCGAGGAATCATATAATATATATATATATATATATATATATATATACAAGTTAATAATTAAATTAATAATTAAACAAGAAGTAATAAAACACCCACCTGCGATCGCCTGTTGTCAATGTTTCCTCTCACCAGTTGAAGGAGGGTCTGGATTCGATCTTCAAGATCCTTTGGAGAAGTGATTTCTCCCTCAATGAGAAGTCTGCGAAGTGACGTCAGATCAGCAACGCCCACTTGCCACACCGCCTCCAGCTCCTTTAAAGATGAAATTTCTAGAAAATAAATTTTAATCACGTATTCACATCTGAATCGAATTCAAATAAAGGGGTGCATCTGAATGGAAAAGTTTCTGAATTCGAAAAAAAATAGGCAACTTTGTAGAGCTTCGTATAAGGTGGCCAATTCGATTCATATTAAGCAAAAAAAATCGAATAATAAAAAATCACATGTCAAAAAATTGTACCTCAACACTGTCCTCGGAATGAAGAAAATGTCTGGCGCTGCTCTCTCGGAGAATCCCATCCAGCACCGCCTCGCACTCCATGACCCAGCCGCCGATGGGAACCGCAGCATTCTCAGACGGATTCGGCTCGACCGATCGCGAGGAAGCGACATCGTGGACTGAGAAAAAAAGATATTTATGTTTTATAATAAAGATAAACGAAACACTTCTTCATTACCTCGCTCCCTGTGACGATACTCTCGAAGCTCTTCAGTTGGGAGATCAAAACACGAATCGAAGAAGGGCACGATATCCGTCAGGGTCGAGTCCCTGAATCTTTGCTCTTTCATTACTTACTTCATTCTCTTTTACTTTCTACTTATTACTATTCAACAGAATGAAGAAAAGGGACAACTTAAAAGTGTCAAATTGTCACTAACAATAAATCCCGTTTTAAAATCAATAAAAGACACAACCAAAAAAATAAATAAAAAGAAACCGGTTTTTTTGGAGGAAAGACGAGATAAAATAAGAGGGAGAAAAGAAAAAGGAACATTGAAAATCGGATGATGGCCTCGACAAGAACTCTCGCATTTCGGACGATGGTGCTGCTGGGATCGTTGAAGAGCTGAGCATTGATTGCGATGTAGCGAACGTCATGGTGAAAGGCGCGAAGACTCCTGCAATTATTTAAAAAAGGTAAGTTAATTATATTAGGTAACAAAGTATAAAAATTTCTGTTTAAATTTAAAAAATAAATATATTCTCGCCTGTAGAAGCCGTTCTCCAGTCGCTTGATGACGGTAGTGAGATCAATCGGGTAGTCAATGAAGCCTGGGTAGGAAGGGAACTCAGCCGTGTCCACGGGATGAGTGAACACCTGGCAAGTCAGGCAATCCTCTTCTCCATTTCCTTTTGTATCTATTCCTCTCGCTCCCTCTGTCTCTCTATCTCTCTCTCCCTCCCTCTCTCCCCCTCTCTCTCTCTCTCTAGCTGTCCCTCATTCCTTGTCTCTTTCTTTTAATTTCTCTCTCCTCTCTTTGTCTCTCTCTCTTTCTCTCTCTCTCTCTCTCTCTCTCGTACCGAAACAACTTCTTGATGGCAGATGATCTCGACGGCCTCAGCCAGTCGTCTCCTGGTGGCCGTTCCCTCTGGGTCTTCCTCTGGCCAATCTCCTGGCTTTACTTTCGACTTTGCCAACTGCAGCAAATCTTCGCTGCTCACGGGTTGACCTGAAGAAAATGGATAGGCATTGCATAAAGATATATGCAAAAGTTTTTTCCTAAGTAAACAAAAATCCAACCAAATGTGAAGCAGGATACATATAAAATTCCTTGTAATGAAATTTCCAAAGTGAGCGAAATGGTATATAAATGTAATATATATATATATATATAATACCTGAACGCCGACCGGACATCCGTTTCTGCACGTCCCACGGAGACATTCGCTCATCCTCACCCGTGTCCCAACGGATCTTCAGGTTCATCCAGCTCGAGCTACAAGATTGTGGTAATAGTGAAATAGGGAAAGTGACAGAGAGAGAAAGAGAGAGAGAGAGAGAGAGAGAGCGAGAGTGAATGAGTGAGTGAGAGATAAACCAACTTGGGTTCGTCGTCGTCTAATGCAGAGACGGCCTCCACACTGCCTGTCCACCACTGGTCGTCGATGACGGCCTCAATCGGATCTCCTGCGTCGTAGGCTGTCAAGATGCTCTCCTCGAAGATGGAACGGAGAACGATGAAGTCGGGCACGTCTTGCAGGTCGTGGTGTCTGCAGCGATTCATAAGTACCATATGGTAATATATGACAGTGGAGACTAAAAACATCCCCGTTTTTGGCGCTTTTAAATTATTATTTTTCTTATTTGTTAGTGTCATTGTTGCAGACACTATACAAATCTCACAAAGCAGTTGGAAAAACCCGAATACCTTTTCTCTATAGCTCTCTCAAGTTCTATTTCAAAATTGGACTATGATTTTTTTTTCGAGTCAGAAAAGCAGAAAATGTTCTTTGCAAAACACTTACTCTGCATTCATGCATTCAACAATTCGGTAAGTTAGGAACATATTTGGGATGGGGAGGCGGGAGGTGGTCACGCAACAAACTGACTTTACATGCCAGCTGACCGCAGTCCTCCGTCCCTCCTGGTCCACGCGGGAGAGGCGGAGCACGGTGAGTCGGTATGGCTTGAGAGTGTAGTGCACGTCGTCAACCACGGCGAACTCTTCCGCATCCAATTCAGGTCTGAAGCAGACTACGTTCTTGACCATGAAAGTCATTAGATAAAACGTAGCTAATCAAACGTTTTTTTTACATTTTCCCCTTTAAACAAATACTGTCATTGTTAGGGGTCTTGCAATGAATGCGCGTAATATTTAGATAAATTAAATAAATTACATTTTGCTTTCACTTACAATACAAAATTTACTTTAAAAAAGGTAAATAAAAATAGACTTTGGCCGCATTTTGTCGTGCACGGGATAGATCTTCTTCTGCTCCACGTTTGAGATGTAAGTCTCGTGCCCTTGACGAAAGTAAACCACGTGGTCGCCGACCTAGAAAATGCCAATTAGATAAGGGTATATGTATATATCTTTCATCTCAAAGCATATTCCAGAGGGTAAAAAATAAATAAATTTAAGAAAAAAGGAGTAGACTAATCAAATTAAATAAAAGCAACATGACATCTGTTAAAATCAAGTTTTAAAGCTGAAACACATCAGGACCAGAATAAATTATACAAAATAAATAAATAAACCGACCTGCGCAATGTAGGGAAAACGCCGCGGCTCCACTTTACGCATCCAGTCCGGAAAGGACCTGAGCCATTCTCCTAAAGAAAGAGGAATATCTGACAGTTAAAAAATACATAGATAAATAAAGCCAGAGAGAAGATAAAAGTTCTTTTATCTTCTCGAAAAATATAATTTTTTCCGGAAATAAATTTTTAAAAAGTAATAAAAGATCGATTAATGTAGGACAGTAAGAGAATTGGCATCAAAATATTTATTTTTAAGCGCTCCGAACCTGTCTTCGGACGTCTCGATGCGGGAGGCTTTCTTTCTCTTTCTACTCCTGCTGCCACTTCTTCATTCAGACTCGCAGCCATAGCCATGCTCGTTTGAGAGCCACGTCTGGAGAAAGAAGTAGAGAAGAGTTTCGTTTAAAAAAAACAAATAATATAGATTATTAAAGCTAAATAAAAAATATAAATGTTTTAAAGGCCATATTCCAAATGAACACATTGCTATCAATGATAAGAGAAACCATGTCAATCAATACTGATAAAAAGAAGGCCGACCTTCCGGCAGCGTAATTCTGCTTTTTCCTGGTGGTGCTTCCTCGTGTCATTGACGTGGAAGCCGCCAGCTCGGGCAGCACTTCGTCGTCATCGTCATCAATGTGGTACTGACATATTCTTTACATTAATAGTCATTACTCTATTACCTGTATTAACCAAACATTCTATAAAATCATTTCGCAATAAAAAAATAAATAAATTTTTACTTTCCATAAATATAAATATCCGTAACACACGATTATTATCGTGTTAAAAATATATGAAAATATTTTATGGATAAATAAAAATTGTTCAAAAATAAAGAGATTGAACGCGCACATTCGGTTTCGTCTGCCTCGCCTTCCTCTTGCTGCGGGGCCGTGAAGTGGCTGGCCTTGTTGAAGTTGACGGTTGCATTTCATCCTCCTCCTCTTCATCTTCTTCTTCGTCCACAAGACTCGTCTCTTCTTCGTCTTCCTCTCCCTCCTCCATTCCTTCTTCATCTCCAAGCCCGCTCTCTTCAGTTCGCACTCTTCTCCGGGTTGTGCTAGTCTAAAATATGTTTTAAAACAGTTAAAATCTTGAGAAAAACATATATAAACATATTCATCATCATTATTATGGTAGTACATACATAGTATTCAAACTTTTTAAAATATAAATATATAATTAATAAAATAAATTTGACAAAAAAAAACCAAACAAAGCATGTACCGCTCCCACAGGTAACTTGTATACAAACATATGACTGATAAAATTAACTTTAACCATGAAAAGTATACACAAAAAGAAGGCCCGTACCTCTGCCCTCGGCCGTCTCTGTTCTCTCTGTTCTCCCATGGAAAAGTCCGTGTCACTGGTATCCGTCGTCTCTCCTTCTTCCTCCTCTTCAGAAGACGACGAAGACGATGAAGAGAAGGCGCTTGGGATATCTCAAATATCTCTAATAATAATAGTAATAATCCTAATAAAACCTCACCAGGAATTGCAATCCTTCCATTCTGCTGCTGTAGCTGCTGTTCCATGAGTACCGCCTGGGGGTCGATGTACCTCGTCTGCTGGGATGACGTCATGGTTAGGGGGAGACTCCGACTGCTGCTGCTTCTCTCGTGGCAGTCATCATTCCTCCTCCTCCTCCAGCCAGTCCTCCTCCGACATTCGGGTAGAGAAGTGCTGCTATCCGAGCGAGGCCTTTCACTTAAAAAAGGAAATTATTGTTCCAAATATATATCATAGCATATTGAATAAAGTTCCAAGTTGCAAAGATCGATCGAAAAATAAACTAATAAAACAACTGCAATGTTTGTCGTAACTCCGAGGTGAAACTCACACACACTCTCTCTTCCCTCTCCTTCTCTCTCTCTCTCACTCTCTTCTCCATCTCTCTCCCTCTTCTCATTTCGTGCTCTCTCTTCTCCTTCTCTCCCTCTCTCCTTTTCTCTCTCTCTCTCTCTTCTCCCTCTCTCTCTCTCTCTTCTCCCTCCCTCTCTCTCTCTCTCTCTCTCTCTCTCTCTCTCTCTCCTTTTCTCTACTTCTCTTAATAGATGACTCCCCAACCTTTCGTTTTCCTCTCCCTGGTCTGCACAATGGGATCGTTGCTGCCTGCACTGGATGCCGGTCGAACACGCGACAACTCGAACTCGAACTCGGCTGCCTCTTCTGATGCCATGCGGGATGCCTCGCTGTCCCATCTAGAGAGGAGAAGGAAGATAGAAAGCGGACGGAGAGAGAGGGAGAGAGAGAGAGACAGACAGACAGACAGAGGCGGGGAGGAGAGAGAGGAGACGTAGAGCTGGAAACAGAGAGAAAGAGAAAGAGAAAGAGAAAAAGAGAGAGAGAGAGAAAATCGTCCTTACATAGCCAACTGGTGCTGATTGAGTGGCGGTACGATCTGCCTGGTTAGCCATGCGCACTGCATGCCTTCCGGGTTGTCCGTGCCTGGCATCACGTGGGCAGCAGCTTCATCCTGCGATGACTGCGTCGATGGCTAAAAGAAGGAGCTTTATCTGTTGGATATCACATATACTCTTTTTCTTTCCTCTCTCTCTCTCTGTTGCCTTCATTTCCCCTTCCCTTCCTTGCTCTCTCCCCCCCCCCTCTATCTCTCCCTCCCTCTCTCTCTCTCTCTCTCTCTCTCTCTCTCTCTCCTCTTCCCTCTTTCTCTCTCTCCCTCCCTAGCCCACCTCCGTCTTGACTGTGGAGTGGATGAGATCCCTGCCGGGCACCATGGCCTGGTACTCGAATGGATGGGCCTCTCCGTCCTGGTTGATGAGTGTGGGTGGTGGCATGAGATGGGGCACGATGCCCAGCTGCTCGTCCAGCATGAAACCGGACGAGTCCGCCAGCAGAGGCCTTAACAATACAACGAGAAATCACTCTAGCTTTTTCAGAATTATCCTAATTAGGCGGAAGAAGTAAAGGAAGCCTAATTATGCTGCATATTTTGACTCTTTATTCCTACTTTTATAATCATGTAAAATTAATTAACACGCACAAAAGCATATACACTTATTTTGCATAGCAATTTAATGACGTATTTACTATAAATTAATGCAAAGAAAATTAACTGTCATAATAAATAATTCAGATTAACCTTACAAAAATACATGTTAATTTTTTAAAGCAGTCAGATACATATTAAATTGCCGCCCAAAATAACTGACATATAATCCGTGTTGAAAAATTGTTGGCGAGGAAGGCAAAGGGCGCGTGAGTTCTTTCCGAGCGCATACAGGGAAACGTGGCCCTTGTTGTCCACCTTAACAGTGTTACAAATTCATCGTAAGTACGGTAGAGTTGAGATACGGTAAGAAAAAAGTTGTGTTTGTAGATTTGGCGGGAAAATTTTACTCTAACTATAAAAAAAACTAATTCTTACATAAGCTATCCGTTGAGCATCACTCGTGATAGCCATGTCATAAATGGCAGCCATCTCTCGTTGCTCCACTCGATTCTGCCATCTCTTGACGATTCTCCCCGTTTCCACGTCCCAAATCTGCAAAAGGAAACAGTTGGCATTTTGAAGAATTTTATAAGATAAAGAAAACAAATCTTCACAAACAATTTGGCCTTTTCCCTAATGATGTGAACATGAACTAAAAATGAGCTCCTTAAGTAATAAAATTCGCAACAATCAAGAACGTTACTGCGAGAGATGACAGGGATGGAGAGACTTTTATTTTGCACTCTGTCTCTCAGAGAGAGAGAGAGAGAAAGAGAGAGAGAGAGAGAGAAAGAGAGAGAGAGAGAAAGAGAGAGAGAGAAAGAGAGAGAGAGAGAAAGAGAGAGAGAGAAAGAGATGGAGTGCAAAGTACAAATAAACAAATAACTAGACCAACAATAACAAATCCATCATGTCCAGCAGAGAAGACGAGATGTGAGTGAATGGGATGAGCGCAGAGATGGAAAGCGTCGTCAGTATGAGCAGCCAGTCTGAGGAGGGGCGAGCCAGTCTCTGAGCACCACGTCCTGAACGAGTGGTCGGAGCCAGTCGTCACCACTTTGCTGTCATCAAGCGTCCAGCAAACCATGGTCACCTGGTTGTGAGGAATAAAACTCTCCCTTTGTTCTTTGACTTTCTTTAGCTTAGATATAAGTGAGTCTAGGCCATTGTAAATTTGTCGCACTAAGTAGTATCGATTATAGGAATAAAGATATAAAAGTGTTTGCGCCATCGCTAAGAAGACTTTCAGAATGGTCCACAACCAAAAACCGGGACGGGGCAGGTTCTTTTTACTTTAATATTGCTGAAAATCAGGTGAGTTCGAGCGTTTTTTGTAACTAAAAAAAATTTCGAGAGGGTCTCTAGTTTTCCACGTTTCTTTTTCGGAAGGTCATTGGCGCTTAAGTGAGACGCATTTAACCAGTCGGAACAAAGGATAATGACCAACTCTCATCTGAGGATGCAAGCAGAATGACCAACTTATACTACTTCCAATTAATTTATAATTATTCATATTTCAATAAAATTACCATACTCACCGAGCTTTAACAAGATCTTCACATAAGCCTATAAACTAAATAATATAAACTTACTCAATCCGCTATCATTTATCTGTGTAAGGAGACTGTATAAACTATCTTGCTAGAATATCTTCGTACCTTGTACTTGTTCTTATTGTGCGGCGAGGAAGAACTGCCAGAGATGGCGAGCAGTTCGGCCGGAGTCAGGCTCAGCAGCGTGCACGCCCATTCGCCGTACGCGAAACGCCAAATCTAGAAACAAACTAATTTAAGACACAAAAAGCTATTAATAAAATAGCATTAATAAAAAAAAATTTCTTTTTGATGGCCTGAACAGCATTAAAAAGACGGATCAAAAAAGACGTGTCAATCACGGTTGGAAAATATTTCTGACACCACATCATCAGTATTCAAATGATAAAGGAGTACGGTGCTTCTCCAGATACAGTAACCTTGGCAACTCCATCCTTGCCTCCGCTTACGAAGCGAAGACCGCCGTGTGCCCACTCGAGGCTGTCGACGCGATCCTGGAATGCAAATAATTTTTTTTTATTCTTCCTTTATATAACCAAGCATTCTACTAATTCATGACAAGTAGACAGACTATCGGTGGGAGCGTCTAAAAGTAAAAAAAAAATGGTGATGAAGAAAATTTGGAGCGAGAGACAGAGAAAAAGTAAATAACGCTGTTAGGAATTAAGAAATAGAGAGAGAGAGAGAGAGAGAGAGAGAGAGAAATCGAGAAAGAGATAGGGAGGGAGAGAGAGAAAGAAAGAGAGAGGAGAGAGATAGAGGAGAGAAAGAGAATTAGATAATGAGGAAAGGATAACGAGCTCTAACCGGATGACCAACAACGTCGAATATCTTGAAGACTCCACTCTTGCTGATGCGGTAGATCCGAATGCAACCGTGTGTCTCGCCGATTACCACCAGCTGACCGCCTACAATTTATAATGAATACAATTTCATTTTTTTAATGATTATACTCAATAATAATAAAAAAAATAAACCTATACTTTAAAACATTACAAGCTAGAAAATTAATAGCAAATTATAAAGCTTGATAAATTAACCATCATATGCTTATTTTCATTTAATTATTTCCTTTACACTAATACTTTAATCTCTCAAAATAAATCTCATAAAGAAGCTCACCTGGCGAGTGGCAGAGTGAGACAATCCTTGCTCCGGGCTGATCCCTCTCGAAAAAGCGAGCTGTCTGTTGTGGCCTGAGAAGAGAGAACACAATAGATTAAGGAAACTTTTTTGTTAAGTCTCAGTACAATAAGATTGACCTCCGTTAAGTACTCATTTGGTTAGCCCCGGTACAACAAGATTGACCAACTTTAAGCACTTATTTGTTTAGTCCCAGTACAACAAGATTGACCTCCTTTAAGTACTCATTTGTTTAGTACCATTACAATAAGATTGACCTCCACAAAGTACTCATTCGTTTAGTTCTAGTACAACAAGAATGACCTCCTTTAAGTACTCTGGACAACTGACGAGAATTCAAGAGTCTTGACGTTCCAGTCGTAGAAGAAGATCGCACAGTCATAGCTTACCGTAGTCAACCAGCGTCGATCACCTCAAGAAATCAAGGATGTCGTTTGTGAACCATGGCAATATATCAAAAAGTTGAGGTGAAACTGATTGGGTATCTCGCGACATTACTTAGGATTTTTTGAATCAAATAAAATGTATAAACAGTTATAAAAATGCACCATCTGCGTAGGGCAAGAAGGCCAGATAAGAGATCATGGCTGTGTGGTGCTTGTAGACTGCCAGAGTCTCGCCGTTGCATAGCTTCCATACTCTACAAGTAGTCTTGTGAGCGGTTATAACAAATTCCAACTTTGTACGAATTTCAATCAATAATGGAACATCCTTACGATGCAACTAAAAAAAATTCAGAAAAGTAGATGCTGTATATACAGTATACATAGTAATAGTACGCTACCTTATATAATACAGATATTAAGTTATATGTATGAATAGAATTGGCACTTTTCTAAAAGGCGAGGGACCCAGTTGTCGCACAAGCGTTATCTCCTTCCCTTCTCATCTCTTTTCCGCTTTATTGAACTCTCCAACTCGTTCGTTTTCATTACATCAACTCAGCCCATCCTCTCTTAATGACTCTAATAAAACATAATCCCACATTAAAGATATGAATGCCGCTTCATCTTGTAATGCTATGAATATCCAGCAAAGTATTCAAACTTCCCGCACGCACCTCACGGTCTTGTCTATGCTTCCTGACGCGACAACTTGATTGCAGTGCGATATGGTAAAATCGGTGATCTCTGAGCCATGTCCTCGGTATGTGAATCGTAGGAGTCCGCGGGCCGCCACCCACACCTTCACGAGGTTGTCGTCTGCTCCCTAAAATCTCATCATTTATATTTCCGATAACGCACCAAAATTATTTTCCGTAGAAGATCTACTCTGGTTGGGCACATCTAAGGTAAACTCGATCCTAATCAGAATCATTACTCTTATGAAAACATCTATGAACCTCTAACGCCAAAGTCCGTCCAACTTTCGCAGTCAATCAAATTGTTAAAGAATCAACTTAAAAAGACTCTAAATGTGGACGGGTGGGCGTGGCTTGGCTCCTGACCGTTAGAATATAGTTGCCGGTTCGGTCAAACTTCACACAGAAGACGTTGGCGAGATGGCCAAGTATGCGGAAGTGTCGTTCGTAGAGATCGACTGAGGAGGGCGGCGGCAGACGGTGGCTCGGCGTGTATGCTCCCATCTCACGCGCTTCCAAGATCCTTAAAGGCATACGGTAGGCACACCAAAATTTGCTATCACATTATATCCATGCGTTTCATGCTAAATATGTATTATATTACTGTTATTAAAAAAAGAAACGTAAAAACTCGCAAAAAACCTTCTCACAAAGTTCGCAATACTTCAAATAAATATGAATATTGCCAAACATATATTCATAAACCGAAACCGAAACCCTCACTCTATCAATGTCCGTCCTTTGAATCGGGCGCAACTTCGCCGCTGAATCATCTGCCGTTGTGCAGTGCTCTTGAGCAGGACAGCTAAACAGCACACAGAATAAGCTCCCGCCAATTTCTCACTTCAAAAATCTCCCACAAATCTCATCTTCCAAACTCCATATGATCAAAATAACTAAATGGGGTAGCATCAGTAATCCTAGTTATCCAAAACATTCCGTTCATCGATTGACGAAGGCAAGTAATTCTTCCTATCTGGCCTGGTATATCAGGAGCCCCATTCTTGGCCCCTTGCCAACCTGGTCTTCGGTCGACAGCGTTCCTCTTTGCCGTGATAAGCCTGAGTCGGAGGCCGCCAGATGAGGGGGGAACAGAGGAGTCGGTCAGAGTGGCCAGCCGGGTGAGCATGGACGGCAGCGAGGCAGCGGTGGGCGGGAAAGAGACGGGCATCGACCGCAGGGAGCCCAGCTGGGAATCAATTGGTTTTAACGGTTTTTTTTAAAACTGCTTTTTGGTTCAAAAAGAAGCAAGACATCTTAAAAGCCAACTAAATGGGAGTGAAGCAGATTGCAAACTCGTTTAACCCATATCAATCAGGGTTAACACTATTTTACGTGCCCACCCTCACTTTGAGCCTTCCCGGAGCCATACACCACCCAGATTTTAATGTACAAATTCTGCTGCTTCTCCTTTGCAAGATTTTTCAAATGATTAATCCTTTGATCACCCTATACCGTACGTAGCCAATCATCATTTACCCTGAGTATGTGGGTTTACCTGATTGCCAATCACCCACCTACCCTGCAGTGGTTAGGAATACATCTAATACCCAATTACCCGGGGTAAATTTGATGGTTGGCAGGGTTCACGATTTACCCACGGTATTTAATGATCATTAAGAATAGACCTAAGACCCAATTACTCGTTGTAAACGTGGTGTACCGTCAGGGTTTACGCCTTATGTGGGGGTATGTGGTGATCAGCTCCAGATCGTACAATTTGTTGAGAGAAGAAAAAAACGTACAAATTCTCCATAACTCTGCAGCAACGGCCGGCCTTCGTAGTTGTATCGATGAGGCACGAGCTGGAAGAAAGAATACGTTTTGCCTTTTCCATTCTAATAACCTTTTAAAACTCAACTCAATTAATTGTCTTTTTTCCACATACAAAAAGTGATCCTTAAGGATATCAAGTTAAAACATAGATATGCCACATTCTTCATAATGCGTTTTCTATAAAGTCCCAAGTTTAACAAATGGGTTCAATTGAGTTCAATCGCCACTTTACTCCTTTAATCACATTGCTCGGTATACGGTATACAATTTCCTACACAAAGAATACGATACCTTCTTTTCAGTCAGTTCTCGCCGTAGCAGCGCTGCAGTTCTGCCGAAGTTGCCGCCTTCCAAAAGCGCTCCACCAAGTGAAGCAATTCTGAATAATATGCAAAGTTATTGAGGGGAAAATAGCATGAACATTGACTACGAAATGCGTACAATTCCGCCAGTTCAAACACCCTATCTAATATTGCCTTAAAATGGTATTCTACAAATATAACACATTTCGACTTCCTAGCAAATGTTAGAAACGATAAAAACTATTTATTGATCCCAAATACTCTTCTTTCTCTTCACTAGAATAGACTTATGTTCTTCTTTTCTCCTTCTTCCAAATGTCCCACAATGACATATATGAAGAACAACCAGGAGAATACGCACCAAACTTGGCGTGGTCATCTAGTTCGTTGGAAGAGGCAGCTTGGATGGCGAGGCTTATGCTGCTGTTTCCGCCGGCTGTTGTTGAAGTGGACGGCCCTCCACTAATGACATCGCCTGGCTGCCCTCCTCCTCCGGCAGAAGACGATTCCATCGTTGTCTCCTTATTGCTTGAATCAATGGAGATCTCACAAGCTTGTCAGAAAAAGCTTTTTTTTTCTGGGCATCCGTTTCACATTTCATCATGAACTGACAGGAGAGGCTATAATTCAAAATGCATCACCCGTTGACCTTCTCCTAGTCTTCCGTATTCTCCACCCAGCATTATTTCCAATGCACACCACTCAATATGCATAACCTATAATACTGTCGACATTGTGATCAAGTCAATGTTACCAAATGATAGCGGTATGCCACAATTCTTCTCTCTCCATATGTTTATATCGCCAAATGTTGAGGTACATTCCTGGACTTGGACCAGGTATTGCCACAAGAGAATAAAAACCCCCTTCAGTGTCATCTTTATTTACGCGAATAGACTCCAGTATCATAGCACACAGCCAAACACAGGGGGAAATGAGAGTAAGGAGGGAGGAAATAAAGAGAGAGAGAGAGAGGGACAGATAAAGAGAAATAGAGTGAGAGAGAGAAAGAAAGAGACAAAAAAGATAGGAGTTGAAATACAAATTAACTGTGGGATGAGTCGAATGAGAATCATTCTCCTTCTCCCTCGCAAACAAACTAGCGACATGAAACACAAGGGGAACATGACAAGTCTCATACTTATCCGCTGTCTAGAAGAGGGGGGATGGCAGGCAGAGACAATGCATGTACTAGATGTTCAGAAAACAAGGAAGGACTTGGTACAAATGCCGGAGGAGAACAGGCATACATTTCATTGAACATATAATATATGCTTAACAGATAAGTCGTTCTGAGCATACTTCCTCTGCGAACCATTGCATACCTTACAAAAATGCAAGAGAACCGAGACTACGGTAGCTGACAAATAAGACATGACGAAATTGAGTGTATATCATGTCGAATTAGCGACAAAACACGAGTACAAGTCTTCTTTTGTTTCATTGCAACAAAACGACTTTTGGTGTTGCAAGTCCGAAAATGAATGGACCGCAGTTTTACTCGAAATGGATAGTGGAAGAGCATGTTTCAGAAAGCAAGATGATGCCTTACCATTTCACTCTTTCTGCAAGATCCGACAGCCACACACGGGGATATTCAAGGGTTGTGAAGACAAAGAAGGAAAGGAAAAAGGCTCTCGACACGGATTTAAAAAAAAAGAAAGGGAAATTTCAAACTTACGCACTACTCACAACCCAAGTAGTGTCAAAGACATAGGGAAAGAGCAGAGAAGGAAAAGAAGAGGGGGGGAGGGAGAGGGAGAGAGAGAGAGAGAGAGAGAGAGAGAGAGAGAAGAGAGAGACTTGATACTATTGCAAACTGTTAACTTAAAGATGAGTGGTCTTCTTTGAATAAAGTACACTTATCGGGGGCTGGTATTCTTGGTGTACTTTGATGAGGGGGGGGGGTCAGTACGGTGGCACTGGAATCTCGTCTTCTTCTTAGAATTGGGTGCCCTCGGGCGGCTGGGGCAGCTTCATGTTTTCCTTGGCAGCCATCATGTTCTTGCGGATGTCCTCGAGAACAGTCTTGATCAGATAGGAAGCATTCCACGAACGAAGCGTGCTCAGCGAGCGCTTCTCAATCTGGAATTCGAGAGAGAAAGGAAGCGTTAGATACCGTACATTCGGCACACTAAAAATAAATGAGAAATAAGGCAGACACCGACACTATGAATATAAACTGCTAGAACGGAAGGCTCTCTACTTTTGCTCTCTCGTATTGTAATCGAGGAAAATGGTAAAGTAAGAGCCGTCAAGACACAAATGAAAGAAGTAATATGGAGATTGTATCTACAAATGAGAAGAAGCAGAAATGCACTCCGAGACTGACCACTCCGTTGGACTGGTTGACGCCGTTCATGTGGATCTTGGTGGTGAAGCGGAGGGTGGGCGGGTCGCGTGGATAGTTCGGGCCGCACTCAATGTGCAGGTTGTAGATGCGCGAATCGAAGGGCGTCTCAAAATTGGCGAGGCGAAATCAATCGATAATTTTAAATAGTCAATATAAACTCATGAAATACTTAGGCAAAAGGCCTACAATAACACTCAAGAGCATGATTTTCACAGATATATGCACATTTCTGTTCAGTTGCTTTCTACAAGCAACTTATCTTAAGTGGTAAAGAATTGTGTTTTTAAAATACTTCAAACTCTGGAATTTGTTTTCGAAATTCGCACTGAATCCTTGAAAGGTATCTTGAAAGAGCACTGGGGATGAGAACGAGCGAGATTGAGCGGGCTAATCTAGGGACTAATCTAAAAAGAGCACGGTTGCTAGGCGGCGGCGTTGAAAAAACAAACCAGAAACTAACATCATTTCTAGTAATTCTCATGAGAATTTCGTCTTTCAACTCATATAAAAGAGTAGAAGATGGGTAGAGAAGTCAAATCCATAGCATAAATGGTCCTTCAAGAGATGAATGCCGGGAACTAGATCAGTTTCTTAACAACACAATCTGTCCTTGTCGTCTACGATATGGACTCTGCCAGCGCAAGAGCGAAAAATGGATTGGTACAACAAGATTGCGCAAAGAGTAGTCAATAGTTCATCATGAATAGTTCGGTCGCCGGGCACTTTCTGAACGGTACTAACCCTGGGTGGGCCAATGATAGTTCCGGTCCAGCGTGTGAGTGTCATATCCGAGTCATCCTCAAGTCCCCACGAGATGTTGCCGTCTCCCTTGCCCTTTTGGCCATCCTCGAGCTCCTCGAGCAGTCGGAAGTTGCGCGGAACGTCACAGGCTAAGAGTATTTCTTACTTATTAAATCGTCACAAACTTATATGAATGTATAATAAACGTTTTGTCATTCTTTGTTATATAAAATATATTTTAAAAAAAACATGTAAAAAATAACAGAGCTTAACACGGGTAGAGTTAAACATACAAGATAAGAAACGTATTAACAGGCTTACTCATGGCGCGTTCTTGTCGATGTTCTAGCCGGCTTGCAGAGAGATGTTCGTTCACTCGCTCTTCAGGCTAGCCCACAACAGAAAAAGGATCAGGCAGCCTACGGTCAAGAGAAAAGCCCTGAAATGCGGAGATATCCTCGTTGGAAGGAGCATTGCTTTGTTTTTGCTTTCTGAAACAGCGCGTTACCATAAATATGGAAATGTTGCATTCCACAAGGATGAAACTGGATCAAGCATGAGGCTGACAAAGAGATATTACTAGCAGTCGGAACTGGAAAAAATAAGCGATAAAAAAGGTAAAAGCACTGCTTTGAATGAACAGAAAACAATAAACAACGAGAGGACCTTGTAAAAAGTGAGAAAACTGTGGAAACCAGAACAGCATTCTGTGTTTTTAGTGTGATCAATGAAAAAATGAAATTGCTAGAACAACTTACTTATTGTCGAAAGTTTTCATCATTAAAACGGATAACTCCCTGTTTCTCTAAAACTACTTAAAAAAATTAGAAGACTGGTTTAATAAAGGTGAGTAAAGTTCTGCGTAACCAGGAAAACAGGAAGATAATTTGTTGTTTGTGTTTTAAAAGGTTGCCCTGTGAAGTGCTATATCAGAATAGTTTCCTACAGTATGATTGCATTCTGTTTGAGGTGAATTGCATTCTGCTGCCATGTGCAATTCATATTGTCATTTCTCTCGAACGGAATGCAATCATACTGTCGTAAACAATTCTGATATAGCACTTTACTGTAAAACTTTGCAACACTATCGGTAGTTTGTCTTAATATTCGATAGCGAAGACAAAACATCGGTCTCTCTTAAAATTTTCTACTTATTTTTTATGTGTTTGTGTAGAAATAGTATAGCTATCAGTTTTTATGCTGAAAATTTTCTATAATTTGTAATTTGTTCTAGTAATTTATTTTTCTGAATAACACACTAAAAACCTTGCTTTTACTTGTTTTTCTTGTTTACAAGCTCCTCGTGTTGTTTCTTGTTTTGTAGTCTTTTTTTATCGCATGTTTGATCCAGTCCGACTACTAGTGTTGCTTATTGACCTTGCTTGCGCTCACCGTGACATACCTACGCGTTCAATGAGTTTCCGTTCGGTTTTAGACTACATACTACATTCTCTGCGTTTTCCTTGGTTTGTGCGTGATCCGAGTATCTAGTTTGTGGTTGGTCTTACCAGAGTGCAGTCGTTTGAGAAAGGAGTGACTCCGCCCCTTGACGTTGCTCTTAGCCGCTCGTCCGCCTCATAGGCCCATGATAAGTGGTGGCGCGGCATTGTCTACAGCCCGCGTCTTTAGTCGCCAGCTCAGCATGCGCGCCGCAGTTGTCTCCGTGTTCGGCCCTCCGGAGAACATCAAGACAGTCCCCGATCATCCGGAGCCTTCGCTCACCTCAGACAATCAAGTTTCGTCTGTTTTCACAAGCTCGTTTTTTCATTATTTATGTTAAGCGTTTATTCTGTCCGTGCAATATTTATAATTTCTGCTTTTTGAATTATATTCTCACTATGAATAACCTGCAAATAATCTGTTTTTAGCAGAGGAAACCATTCGTTGTCATGCAAATAAACTTGTTCTGTGCTCACTTTAAAGCTCTAATTCTGCTTAACCAGGTCCTCATCGACGTGTATGCATCGGGCATCAATCCAGTGGACACGTACATCCGCTCCGGTGTCTATGGCCGCCTGCCACCGCTGCCCTACATCCCTGGACGTGATGGAGCGGGAGTTGTTAGAAAAGTTGGTGTTTATTTCACTTCAAATATATTAATTTTGTTTTGCAATTATTTGTTATATTTACTGAACCCATTTCATTAAAAAGTTGTTCGAGTTTTGCTCCAAAATACCACTTGCTTTATTGAACATATTTCAATGCTTTTTCGTTTCTTTCCCGTGCAGTTGCTTTGTATTTCTGTTTTGGGACATGTGCGTTTGCTTTTTAAAGGTATAGTATAATCCTCAAATTTGTTTCTTTAAATTGAATTTTGGTAATTTTTATAATACCTGGTTTTATTAATTTTATATCATGAACTTATTGACAATAAAATAATATATAATTCTCTTTTTCATCATCAGATCGGCTCCGCCGTCACGCACCTACGACAGGGCGACCGCGTCTGGTTCTACGATGCGAGCGGCACTGCGGCAGAGGTCACCGTGGCCGAGAAGGCCTTTCCACTTGCAGAAGGTCTCTCTGCTACTTGGAGTTTATATTACACATTTCGACTCCCTTTCTCTCTGCTGACGTTTTTGTAACCCTTCTTCTCGGCTCTCTCTCTCACTCTCTCTCTCTCTCTCTACCGCTCACTCACTCTCTCTCTCTCTCTCTCTCTCTCTCTCTCTCTCTTCCAGGCTTGTCCTTCCCGGAGGGCGCCAGCATAGGCGTGCCCTATCTCACGGCCTACCGAGCACTCGTCACTCGTGGACATGTCAAGGTGCGCATTTTCTCTCTCTCTCTCTCTCTCTCTCTCTCTCTCTCTCTCTCTCTCTCTCTCTCTTTCTCTCTCATCGTCTCTATCTTTCTCCGCCTTTCTCTATCTCTCTCTCCTCCTTTAGCCTCTCCACCTCTCTCTCCTTCTCCTTTTCTCTCTGCATCTCTCTGTCCATCTCTCTGTCACCGTTTCTCTCTCTCCGTACCTCTCTCTCCATCTCTCTCTTTCTTTCTCTCTCTCTCTCTCTCTCTCTCTCTCTCAGAAGTCAGACCGCGTCCTAATCCACGGTGCCTCGGGTGGTGTCGGCCTCGCGTGCGTGCAGCTCCTCCGCCATCTCGGCGTCTCTCAGATTGTCGGCACGGTCGGCACTGTGGCTGGCATCGAACTGGTCAAGAAGTTGGTCTATTATTGACGAGTTCTAAACGAGTTTTCCACCTGTATACAATATGAGACTGCCGCAAATTGTGAAATCACATTTTATCATTTCGCAGAAACGGCGCACACCACGTCGTCAACCACCGCGACGATGGCTACGAGGAACAGCTGAGGAAGCTGGCGCCCGAAGGTGCGGGGAATTCTTTTTTATTATTTAAAAAACCTTGATATATAAAAGCTAAATAGTCCTATTCATTAAAGGAGCCAAAGACTCGCTCTAGAATTCCCACCTTTCGAGAACGTTTGGGATTTAGAGAGACGCGACTAGAATAATCCGGGAAATTCAAATAGATTTTGGAGTTGAGTTTTACGCTCCTTTAAGCTGTAAAGATTTGGGGAATACATTTTTAGTCATAAATTGTAAATAGTTTTAAATACTCTTATATCGTTTATTCTGTAGGCCTGTCGTTATGGACTGTTAGCGTTTCTTCCAGGATTCAACGTAATCATCGAAATGCTTGCGAATGTAAATCTCGCTCGCTCCCTCTCTCTGCTCGCCTTCGCCGGCCGCGTCGGCATCGTTGGCAGTCGTGGCGAGACCACGATCAATCCACGAGCCATCATGGTGCAGGAGGCGGAAGTGTACGGTATGTCCTTTCCATTCAGATAGATAACTGAGGTATACGGTATTTCTGAAGAAGTTCAAGCACCTCAAGCCAGGAACACACAACAATTCTCATTTACTACACTATTTCGCGATATCATTCCTTTCATCCCGCTATATCATCTTGTAACTTATTTATTTTTGTTTCATAGGGCTAGCTGTCTCTTTCTTCACTTCTCACTCTAAAATCCCCCTATTGTCGCTCTCTATATATATATGTCTCTCTGTGTTTCTGTCTCCCTCGCACACTCTCTCATTGTCTCGCTCGCTCTCTATCTTCCTCTCTCTCTCTCTCTCTGTCTCTCCAGGAGTGATGCTGGCGGCCATAACCCCATCTGAACTAGCCGAGTCCAACTCTGCTCTCTCGGCTCTCTTCTCTTCCGGGGCAAGACCAGTGCTCAAGAAAGTCTACGAAGGTCTCGAGCAGTTGTCCCAAGCACACGATGACGTCATCAAGCAACCCGGCGGCTCACTCGGGAATCTCGTTGTCAAAGTTAGAGATTAGTCCGTATGATACCCCCCACTCCATTTCGAGGTAAAGTGGTCCTCACCAGGAGCCCCCATGGGTATTTAACCGAGTCTAACTTCCACAGGCAAATCCCTACTTAATCCATCGGAACCAGAACAACAACCATTGTACAAGTCACCCCACTGTAGATCTTTTCACGAAAACATTCCTCATGTATCTTTTAAATCGTACGCGTTTAAGTGCCTTAAATATTTGATAGAATCATGGATATGCCAAGCTGTTCACACGAGGTTTGCTTCCTCTTAGAACTGGTAAAGTGTATATTGTATTATTTAATAAAATATATTAAAAAATGTGCCGGTGTTGAACAAGAGTAATAGAATGACTATAAGCGAAACGTGCAAATAAGAGAGCATCCAAAGATGTTATCATTTTATCATGATCGGAGTACAAGCACAAACTAGGCAATGTTGTGTTCATATCAGAGGTAAGGCAAGGTAGAGAGAATTAGACGGCGAGTAGAAGGAGGGAGTGTGAAAGAATTAAGAGAGAGAGAGAAGGGGAGACAGAGAGAGAGAGAGAGCGAGGAAGACAGGGAAAGAACAAGAGAGAAATAGGGAGATGGTTATGTTTACGATGCAAAGGACAAGAGAAATCGCAGAATACCATTGCGTCAGATACACGTTGATAGTATGAAATTACAGAGTTTTCGTCTTCACCTATTCTTACTCCGAGGTTCTTGTACATGCACGAGATTTATGTGTGACCAGTTAACCGAAATATATAAAATATATATAGCGAGTAAAATTTGACGACAGACTGTTATCGCTCAACGAGTTTTTTTTATATATATAATTAAAATGAACTATATTTCTTCATTCTTTTCACTCCTCTTTTCTTCACCCTCCAGCACATGTTGTTTATGTCGGCCATAAGAATACTAATACGAAGGCTGAACATTCCCGTCAACATTCCGATCATGCGATCCAAGTAATATATTTAATTGTTATTATTATTTTAGAGCTCACAATCTTCAATAGTTTTCTCTTTCTCTCTCTCTCTCTCTCTCTCTCTCTCTCTCTCTCTCTGTCTCTGTCCGTCTATCTCCCTTGAGAAAATCGAGTGCTCCTTCCTCAACACGTGCTGTGAGAGTGAAAAAGAGAAGAAAGAGCGAGGAGAGAATGAGAGAGAGAGAGAGAGTGAAAGAGAGAGTGAAAAAGAGATGGAGAGAGGTGGAGTGAAGAATAGATTGTATGCAATGGTGTCAGGAAGAGACGAGATAGAGCAAGAGAGAAAGGGAGAGTGAGAGAGATACAGAGAGAGAGAGAGAAAGAGAGAGAGAGATTGCGAGGAGAGATAGCAGAGAGAGAGACAGATAAGGCTAAAGAGAAGCACCGCTTGGAGAAGGAGTTGCATGCAAAATAGACGACGCAGAGATGTGGATTGCGAACGGGCGCGAGTCGTGCCGTGATCTATGAAGCCCTGACAATGGAATATAATTATCTCGCTTACAGTCGTCTTCTATAGTCCACATGAAACAGTGATGTCTATAGCGCAATAAGCGTTGATTTTTATTATCTTCCTATACCGATAGATGTCTTTGTCCGAACAGAGAAGATTTGAGCCAAAAATGGCTTTATCATGAGAATGGTCCTGGCTAGAGTGGATGGATTCTCGAAGAGAGGAGTGATCTCTTCTTCTCTGCTCCTCTTCTCTCCTCGTGATCTCTCTCTTTCTTCTCTTCACTTCGTCTCCTCGGCGGCCGCGACGAATTCGATGTTCTCGCAGAGTCGCTCGATGATCGCGCTCTGCTTGTCTGCGTATTCCATCGACTCCAGCACCGGCACCAGGGGGGCGAGGAAGGACTGAAATCAATAGAATTCATTTTGATTGGACACAAAGTCATTATGTATTACTTATAAATGAATGAATATTCTTTATAAGTGAATTGGAAATGAAACAACAAACCTGGTTGTTCCTGATCAGCTTGGGCCGCTGTGACTGCGGAGTCGTGGAAGTGATGCCGTCTCCTGAATTATCCATCGTTTTCCTTAAAATAATTCTTTTGGCTCGTTGCAAACTAACGGATCGGCTGAGTGAGATCGCGAGGCAAAATGGACTCGAAGATTCCATCAGTGAGAGTCTCGGGGATGCGGAAGCGGTCCGAGGCTGAGAAGTGGAAGAAGGCGTCCTGCTGGGGCTGGCCGGGCCGGTCGGGTTGGCAGAGGCAGCCAGAAGGGGGCACGATCACTCCATCCTTCTGAGTCATTCTTCTCTCCAACATTTCTTCGCTCTTAAAAACACTGAGGTTTCCACTCACCAACTCCGCCTCGCGGCTTAACGCTTTCGGAGGAGTGCTGGAGAGGCTGCCGGCAAGGCTACCCGCGGTCGACCTGAGAGAGTATTAGACAGTCAGAGGAAAGGAAAGAGATTGGAAAGAGATGGAATGCTGGGTTAGATAGGTCATCGTTCGAAGGACACGTACTCGTCATTCGAGTCCCCATCGGTGTTGCCGATGCTGATTGCAGCACTTCCCGGCCTGGAATTTGAAGAGGAGAGAGAGAGAGAGAGAGAAAGAGAAAGAGAGAGAGGGAGAGATTGAGAGAGACTGAGTCACAGAGAGCGAGAGCCAGAGAAAGAGAGAGAGGTAATGAGAACTATTTTTTTAATGATTCTTTTTAATCGATTCAGTGGTTCGGTTGGCAGCCGACAATGGAGGAATAAAAACGAAGAATTCTTCATAAACTCACGTCGCACTTCTCTTGCGGCCATGACGTCCTGAAAGAATGAATCGGATTTCCGTTTCCAGAATTGTTTGACGGCGATTTCTCAAAGTTAAGAGGTTAACTGACTCTTCTTCTTGGTCTGTTTCGCCTTTTTCGACTTCTTCTTACTTCCTGCAAAATAGATCAACTTTTCATCAAAAACAAGCTCGAAATCTAAAAATGACAAGATTACAAGCACAGTTCTTCAAGAAGATGGAGATGGGCAGTCCGACCGAATAAGTTTTTGTAGACTGCGAATCCAATGGCAGCTGCGGCCGCCGTCCCCGCGAGGAGAGCCATCAAGTGGGACGACATTCTCTGCCTCTTCCCTGCACAATACAGAAATGCTTCATTTAGCTGTTGTTTAAATCCTAATATTACGGAATATTCAATAGAAAAGGATTCAATAAAAATGTAATTCGAGCACAGAATAAAACTTCCCTATTTGTTTTCAGGGAAAGCAGCATAATACGAACAATTGCTCGTCAAGATTCGCCTCCGCCCGGGAGAGAAGGCAGTAGGGTCGACCGGCCAGAGATGAGAGTACGCAGTGGAATGACGGGCGAATACTTTCATTTTCATTTACAATTCGAGTATTTTCTAAGGTTAGCATGTATTCACATTCCTCGCACTTTTCATATTCATATTTTTTTTTTACAATTAGCACGTTTACATTACGATCATTGCTACTTCATTAATATTCCAAGCACTATAGCAAACTGAAAACTACATAGTGATATTGATACCGAACCGACCAGCATCCGTAGATTGTTCCAATGTCACTTTTAAGTAGTGCCGTGTTGTCTAAATAAGTTTATTTCCATCACTGCCAATCTTTATCATTATCGTATGGGACATGGTTTTTTCCTTTGCGATCAATTAATAAGGCACCGGAAAGAGAGAAAAAAAGTGGTATCTACATACTGAAAACAACTAAACTTCTTCTTGAAACACTCATGGAATGACAAGTTGAATAAAAGACGACGGACTACAGATGGATTAGAATATAAAATATTTTATTCTAAAATTTATCAGCAGCTTTTACTCCGGGATCCCATCATTTTCGTTGCGAATCGTATTCATTATACAAAATTAGTCAAAATACATGTTGTCGAGGCAAATATGTACATTGGTTAAGAGAATCCTATCTGTTTTGATGAAACCATTCATGTTTATTAATTGCGTTGTGGTAAGGGAGAATAATGATGACAAGGGGACTGGCGTCTTTTGAGAAGACCAATAGATTAGATGGTACGTCGACTGGTCGTGAATCTCCAGAAGGGATCCATCTGGAGATTCACGACCAGTCGACGTAACATCAAAAAAATGAACAAGTAGACATGCTAAAAAAAAAATAACTGATGAACCTTGACGTCACCATCGACTCTTGAGAACTTCATGGAACTCGACAAAGTGGAAGTTGTCCAAGGCGAGCTTCGGGAAAGATTCGTCGAATATCTGTGTATGAGAATTCTCTCTCTCTCTCACTCTCTCTCTCGCTCTCTCTCTCTCTCACTCTCTCTCGCTCTCTCTCTCGATATCTTTATCTCTCTCTCGCTCTCTTTCTCTCTCTCTCTCTAGCTCTCTCTCGCTCTCTCTCTGTTTCTCTTGCTCTCTTTGTCTCTCTCTCTCCCTCTTGCTCTCGCTCTGTGTCACTCTTGCCCTATCGAAAGAGGGAATAACCTGCTTGGTGTCCTGATCTTTCGTCCCTGATCTTTCGTCCAATGATCTTTCGTCTAATTAGACGAATGATCTTTCGTCCAATGATCTTTCGTCCACTGATTTTTCGTCTAATGATCTTTCGTCCCCTTTTTTTTAAATATTAACGAGCAAGGCACAAATAAGCTATTGTCATGAGTAATTCCCAGTAGAGGTAAATAAGTGAAATTTGACGGAGGTAGTTGTGTCGACAACTACTCGTAGGCGGTTGTTCAGTTTGTCTTATTTCCTCTTGCTCAATTAGCTCGGAGGGAAACTCAGCTTGAGACGCGCAATCCGGCTTCCTTTAGTTCCTGCTAGTCGAGAAGACGCTGCGCAAGAATAAATATACCAAACAGAACAACCACCAGTTGTCGACAACTACAGCACCTTCTCACTTCCCGACTTCGGGCTTGGAGAGGTATTTCAGCATGGATAGCCATAGGTAGCCGAGCACGGCCTTGGCGTCCAAAGATATAAACCGGGAAGGCGTCAGCTCAGTTTTGCCCACCAGCTTTTGGTCATCGTACCATTTGGGAACTTTTGTTCCTGTTCCCTTTACGAACAAGCAGCTTAGTGTGCAGGTTCGGACGGCGACGGCAGGTTCAGCAATTCTGGGAGAGGCCAGAGGCTTCATTCAGGGGCCGCGTGGCTTTGGGCAGTGCAGCGCGGCCGTTATCCTGTGCCGAATTCTTGCTTCTTCGGGTAGTTTTGTTGACCACTAGGGTGGCATCCACCTTCACAGGCAAACGTTTACCTTGCCGGAATATGACCATCCCGCCTGAGGTGGAAACTCCCTCCCCTCTTCTTTGCTCCAAACACAATAGCCCTACCAAAACCCTGTCACACCTGACATGAGAAATGTAACTTGCAAACCAATGACTAAAATTTAAAGCCAAAACTCTATCCTACATCAAAAGGTGAAACCAAGCCGCTCCCGGGGCCCAAGTCCTCTACGGATGGTTGTGAGCGAGCATCTGAGAGAGCGGGGTTCCAAACAGAGGTTATGGAGGGCGACGGAGGGAACGAAGTGACCGTAGGAGCACCCTAATTTCTCATTAGAATAGCTTATTGTGCCTTGCTCGTTAATAAAAAAAAGGGGACGAAAGATCATTAGACGAAAAATCAGTGGACGAAAGATCATTGGACGAAAGATAATACGTCCAAGGGACGAAAGATCATTGGACGAAAGATCATTAGACGAAAGATCAAGGAACCAAATTGCTTAGCCCCCACCCGCATCATGTCCCATGACCCGTCTCCGACAATGATGGAGAGAAGAGGATACTGGCTGATCACCAGGATATGGTACTGAGGAAGGAGAAGAGGCAAGTTTGGTCTACTATGGGGACTCGATTGGCAATGAGCATCTCCAAGGACTTCTGGCAGATCTCGATTGCTCGGTAGATCAAAGGAGAGAAGCTTGTCGGGCCAGACAACTCGACTGTCCGAGTCACTTCGTTGAGAATGAATCATTTCTCTCTCTCTCTCTCTCTCTCTCTCTCTCTCTCTCTCTCTTTTCCTCCTTCTTCCTCTCTCATCCTCACTTGAGAGTCCTGCAGTATTCGTCTTCTTTCAGAAGGAATATACTCCAGTCTGAAATCCGTGCAACCCCGAAGCCCTACACCGGAAAAAGGATTATTTTTAGTGTGTGGGTGAGTATGGTAAATTGCCAGAACAAAAAAAACAAATTAGCGAAAATTTTCAGCGTAAAAACGGATACTTTCACTATTTATTAAAAAAAAAGTACTTAAAGAGTAAGGAGAATGCTTTAATAAAGGAGAGTTAAATTCTGACTATCCTATCCATCATTACGACAATATATCGAATGTGTTGAAAATGAATATGCTTCGGAGTGCAAAATAAGAATTTTTTCACAGTACGATTGCTATCCGTTCGAGACATTTTGTCGCATGAATGAAAATAAAATTCATATGAACAAAGTTATCGAACGGATTGCTATCATACTATATAAAAGCAATTCTGATATAACACTTGCATGCATACAGACTTGCAACACAACAGAGAAATAGTCTTAATGCTTTTAAAGATAGGCTGAGTTTTAACCTGCTTTATTAAGTTGTTCGCCTTAGTTTTTAAGTACTTTTTCAAAAATACTGAAACTTTCCGTTTTAACACTGAAAATTTTCGTTAATTTGTTTTTTTTTCTGGAAATATACTACTCTCACTCACGCACTAAAAATAGATCATTTGTTAAAATGCGCGCAGAATGCTGTTCCGGCTTCCACTTTGTTTTCATTTCTCACAAGCTCTTCTTGTTTGTTTTTATTGTTTTCTGTCCAAACAACTGCTTTAACCTTTTTTTGCCTCATGTTTGATTCAGTTCGGGCTGCTCGAATTGTTTATTGCTGTGTATTCCACGGACAATCTCAGCCCGCCTGAGCTGACCTTGAGCTCCGTTTCCACTATTTTGCAGCAAATCCATTATTTTGGTAACGGCGGTGTTCTAGAAAGTAAAAATTATGCCCCTTCAAACCAGGATAACTATCCTTATGTTGCATATTTGAAGTATTCCTGTGGCACTTTCTATTACCGCCCGTTTATTACTTTATGATTAGTAAAGTGAATCTAAGAAAGTTGAATGTTTAACGGTTGATTCTTAAATGACCCAGCTCAATTTGATAGCTTCTTCTCCGTAATCTGCCGTCCTTCTTATCCTGAAGCCATGTCCGACTTCGTGCACTGCAACGCATGTTTCGTGACTCCTTCGCCCTCTTCCACTCGCTTCTTCCTCACCAACTGCCGCCACATCCTCTGTGCGCCTTGTGTTGAAAATTGTTCGTCTTTTTTCTTCCAATATGTTTTCGGCTTTCTCGCCCAATTAATATCCTCAACGTAAGTTACTTTTCACTTGTGTCAAATTCACAAAGCTTGGATGTTTCCTGAGGTTTTGTTACCTTTTGCATTTCTGAAAAATGCTTACTATGAACAAGGCGCAATTAGCAGTTGATATATTTCGACATTCCAGCCTGCCCACCAGACGGGGCTCCCGACAAGGTCGTCTGTGCCTGTTGCAACAAGCCGTGCGTGACCATGGCCATCGGATCTAGCATGGCCGCACAGGTTACGCACCAGAATTCTTAGCTTTCACTAACACGACTTTTTTGTTATAAGTTTTGTAACTGTAGCTGACCTCGCTTGCCTACCCCCTTTTATGTAACTTCCATGCGTACTCCTGTGGATTGATATCCAAAATAATTGTCATTAACAAGTGTGCCATTAGTCTTCTTTTGACAATGCCAAAAAATACTCATTAATATTTTGTGTAGACAAAATCGAGCAAAAATATTTCTAGGGTAAATACAAAATGTTCACGGGCAAGGAAAAAAAAACAGTTCCGAAGCGGACTACCCATGCAAGTTTTGAATCCGGGAATTTAAACGTTTGTCCTTCCAAGCCCTATTCTTCGAGGCCCTCGGAGAGGTCTTAGCCACCCACTTTGGTGGGACCCTCGGATCACTCTTTTTGCCGTGTTCATGGGAATTTCATTATCAGTTGTGTTGCTCTGGTAAATTTTGAACGATGTCGCGTTTTAGGCCGACAAAGGTTGCGATATTCAACATGGCAAAATAGCGAGAAATTCGTAAAAAGCGAGAAGTCGTGCGAGGTAGAATAAAAAGGCAGAGAAAATGACAAGGTATTTGGTTTCTTGCCTGATTTCGAAATGTCTTTTTTCCAGGCCATAAAGCTTTTCACTCCGATCGAGAAGCTCCTCGCTGCCCACGACGAACGACTCCAACGGGTTGTCGCCTTCCAGGAAGGACAAGTCCAGTCGCTCGCTACGCATGTCAACAAGCTGGTCAGTGATCAAGGAAAACTATTTCTTCCTGGTCCTCCATTTAGTCATGGTTGACAGCATCATAGTTTATTCCATCATTGAAAGTTAATAGGTATTTTATAAGTATTGTTATTTTATTTTATTAGCCTTTATAATGTAAAGGTTTTACCATTACTTGATACCATTATTGATGGTGAATCGCAGGAAACCTTTGAAAACGGTTTAATTTGATAAAAATAAGTGAACATTCCGTTAATACTTCTAATTTTTTCTTAAACTTTTAATACAGGCGCCTCTTTTCTTATTCAATTTATTCACCTTCTTTTTCAGCACCTTCGTATGATCGAGTTGATTAAGTTGCGTGAGGAGAAGGACCAGAAATGCGCAGAGCTCGCGAAGTTGGTTTTTGCGAGGCTATTTTTTATTTAATTTTTTTTTGCGAACTGTTTTTCTTCGGCTGCGTGCTTCAGTTGCCGATAAAAAAATAAGTGGGTCAAATTTCGAGGGGAGGATCAGTTGCCAATTTGGAAATGGGGGAGTAGCTCAGTTGCCGATCCATTATGAGCAAGGCTATTTTGGGGCAAAAAAAAGGAAATTTAAGGACAAAAAAAAATTTGCTGCAAAAAAAAGTAAATTAGGGACACGAAAATAATTTGGGGCAAAAAAAGTGAAATTTGGGACAAAAAAAAGGTGCTCGCTTCCCAAAGCGGCAACTCTGCTACCCCCCCCCCCTTTTCTAAATCGGCGGCAACTGAGCTACTCCCCCTTTTCCAAATCGGCAACTGAGCTTCATGCGGTCAATCGGCAACTGGAGCACGCAGCCTTTTTCTTCCTGCAATTGTATGAGGCTTAATAAAAATTGCCTTTTTTGCTTACTCCATTCTGGCTTTATTATTATTATTATTATTATTATTATTATTATTAATCGAAAAAGAATTATTCTACCAAGAAATCAATTTAAAAATAATTGTAAAAAATAAGTGTCGATATTCAGGGAGCTCGAGTCAGTGAAGCTTTCCCTCGAATACCACCAAGACAAGCTGGAGAAGCAGACCCAGCAGTGTCGCCAGTTTGAGCAGCAACGCCTGCAGCTCGATCATCTCAGGTCACGGAGAAGCCACGGTTGAGCACCCAGCCGGCCAAAGTGGGTAGTATACATATGGGGACCGGAATTCAGGAGGGGGTGGGGTAGTGGTTAAAAACCGAGTTTCTGCTCAGATGTTGGTGGATTTTGGCACTGAGGATGTCCTAATCAGTGTAGTCTGCCATTTCTACAATACCATTTTACCCGTGGCTCATGTAAATGACAAGGCGCCTGGTCAGTTTTTTCTTGTACTGCCTATGAAAGTAGGATAGTAAAACAACTGTTTTTAATTAGGACATGTTCAGCTATGCAATGAACCATTTATATTAAATGATTTAAAACTATTTAGATTTATAAAAAAAAATTTTATTTTAGACTGCAACACTCCAGCTCCCCGAACATCTCATCCCAGTGTCAGTCATTTAATTGCATTTCGTGTTGTTTAAAAAAAAAACTTTGTCTTTTTCAGATTCTTCTTTTCTTCTTCATGTTTAAGATTTTTTCAAATAATTTATATTTTAGACGGTTCCGAGTACGGGAACTCGAGCTATAATGTGGTTTGTTATTTTCAATTTTTAAATGTGTACTTTATATTGTAATTGTTATTTTGTTATCTTCTTGCATGACGAAAATACATGTTATTCCAGATGGCGGAACTTGCTGAAGAGCGCGGGCAACAGGAGGACCCTAATCAACTGTTCTATGTATGTTTTATTTGTTTTTTTTTGCGTATTTTTTTATTATTATTGTAAAATCTATACTAAAAAAATAAGTTCACTTAAATAACTTTTATTTAAATACTTAAAAGTGCGGCTCGAAATAACTATTTCTCGTAAGAGAAATCCGAGATCAGAGAAATGAGTACAATTGCCAACATTCTCTAGGGTAACGGTATCAACTTGAGTATGGCTTCATCTACAGCATCATCGTTCACCAACCGGATCACAGGTTTCTTTTTTTATACTTCGCGCCATTTTGTTATTTGAATCCTTGTCAAAAAAATATTGTCTTTCATTCTTGAATATTGAAGAGAGAAAAAAGTGTCATCATCCTCTTGATTTTCTCTTTACACTTTCCAACAGAGCCCTTTTTATCAATTGGTTGTTTAAGGAATTTTATGGAAAGAAACTCATGTAATATTTTAATAATCTAACAATATAAACCTGATTAATTACTATTCTGAAAACGGTGAAATTTAAGAAGGAATGCGCCATCTTGCGCATGGCTTCGGCCACGCCGCTCCTCCTCCGTCTTCCTGGCCAGCTGCTGCTGACTCGTCCATGGGTTATTCATTGATTCTTTTAAAAAATATATAAAAAAAATTTCGGGATAAAAACTATTCTTGCTCTTGAACATTTATTATTTTGCAGTTGAGCTAACTAACAAAAATTCGGTGTTATATGATTCCTGAAAAGTAAAATATTAATTGGAATTTTGATCTGTGAATACTTTAGAGAGAGAGAGAGAAAAAAATTATAGCATATTGTGAGAGTGAACGATGCAACTTTAGGCGGCTTGAACTATTCGAGAGATGCCGGCATCAACCGTTCGTCTGCGAATATCACCAGCCAGAGTCTCTCACCACTGGCATCCCGACCACCTCCATCCACCACCAGTCAGCAAGGAAACATCCTTGGGACCTCAGGTATCAATCTTGATATATCTTCTCAATTCATTTGTTTTATATGTATCTCCTAGAGGAAAGGAAAAAATTCAAGTAAAAAAACACCATTTACTATATACCCATGATTTTTTTGTAGTTGACCATGGTTTGCCCGTACGATTCAGAACTAAACTATGGACATTTAGTT
Organism: Allodiplogaster sudhausi; assembly: GCA_945643635.1. NCBI lineage: Eukaryota > Metazoa > Nematoda > Chromadorea > Rhabditida > Diplogasteridae > Allodiplogaster > Allodiplogaster sudhausi. Next base: position 2,493,614 of record CALZFC010000248.1, read on the forward strand.
TGAAAAAAAAGTTATGATTACTCGCCTAATTGCTGGCAACTTAAAAAAATTAGTTTAATCAGTGAATAAATAAAACTGTCGATTGCTTGGGGAAACCGGCCAGTATTTAAATACCCTCTCGCTTCGAAGATTTTCGGAAGGGTCCACCACCAATATTCGGGAGGATTCAACCTATTTTTCTTTAAAATATGCCGAAGTTCCTGTGCTTTTATACTGTTTTCGGGAGGATAAGCAATTTTACATGCCAATTTTTCGGTAGGGTCCCGGGAAAAAGCGAGACCTATTTAAACACTGAAACAGGCTGAGTAATAGGGCTTGTAGCCCTGAAAGTGGAGTGAGTAAAAACAGTATTTATACCTCCGTCAACATCACTGTGGTGTATTCTCTGGGAAAGCCCAAAATCAGCTTGAGGCTTTAAAATAGACGGTATCTATTAGAACGCTGATTTCAGTGATGTCGAGCCCGGGGGGATCTGTTGCGAGTACGATGAACACGCATCGCATCCTCGGCTATTCCCCACGAGGCAGCATCTTTTCCGGGTACTTTTTAAAATTACATTTTTATCTTATTAAAAAAAATAGTTTAGCAAAGGTTTTTTTTAACTATTTTATTTTTTTATATCCTCGACACTGTACTTAGAGTACAGTACTCTTCTACCCAAAAGATTGGATTTTTTTGCTTCAAGTGAAGGAAAAGAAACGAATTATACTTTATTGACTCCTTCCTAGCATTACGGTAGTTTATTTTATGTTTGGCTATTTTACGGCAGTTTATTTCATTGCACTTCATTTTAAGGATGTTTATTTTACGATAATTAATTTTTGCGGTCATTAATTTGATGGTAATTCATTTGTAGAAGTCCTCTCGCGACCCCGCCTCCTCCACGTCCTGCTCCAAGAGCCGCCACTACACAACGTAATCCATACACTGAGTTGTGGCAGCAGGTTCATTCTTATCTTAATAGCTCCTTTTTAAACCCTGAACAATAAAAATACTGTTATTAAAATAGAAAAAAAATTGCACACGCTATTTTTCTGAATTTCCTGAGTTCTTTCACACTTATTAAAAACTCGAGAAAGAGTATGGTGAGATTTTAAAAGTAATAGAAAGATTGTGAATTGTTTATTTTTATTTTTTAATGCATTTTGAAAACTAATAGGAAGAATTAATTGCACTAATAAATAGCAAAACAAAAAAAAATTAAGAGAACAGCTGCGGGCCGACCGATCGCCATTCCATTGCGAAAGCGACTGAACATGAGTGGAATGAGTGCAGGATCGCTGGCCGCTGACACCACCAACGCCAGCAATGGCAGCAACCCCACTCGCCGTGGACATCAGACCCAGCCGGCGTCCATGGTGGGCCGGCCGTAAATTGTGTTTATCTCGGGCCGTAAAGCGTGTTTATCTTGGGCCGTAAATTTTATTTAGCTATTTATTTTAGTTTGCGTACTTGCCTACTCGTAAACAGCAAAAAGGAGGTGGGAGAGGGTTCCCTGAAATGGGTGTGTCAATGTAAATATTATCTAGTGTATTTCGTCAAAGCAGTGCTAACGTGGAAACGACATCTTTGGAAGACCTAACAAAAGTGAATGGGTACATAAGTTTTGACGGCCTATTTAAAGGAGCTCTCCGGCGAGTGTATATCTCTAAAGATATTACATCCCATAACTACCTTTCGGGAGGGCCCCTGGCAAAGTTGAGACCTATTTAGACCATGGGGAGCAACCAAAACGCAGGAAGATAGTACGTCTAGACAATATCGGATTGGGGGCCGGAGTGGTCCTTTAAGCATTCATTCCCAGGCGTTTGATGGAAGGACCAAGTAGTTGATGTTGCTTTATAAATTAGAATGGCTAATTCTAACAATTGCGCTTTCTGATTGGCGGCTAGAATAGAGCATTCCTCAATATGTTGTTGCTTTGTTGATCAAAACTATTAAAATATATATGAATAAATAAAAATATATATATATTATTGATGGGTAAACTGAAGTGATTGATAAACATGATTATTGAAGGTGACCAAGGATAGAATCATCCCTCGAGTGAATTCTCCCGCGACTTTCAACAACAACAACTCGCCATGATTGGAAGGACTTTGCGGACTGGCCAGTGAACTAGTTTTTTTCCTCATTCCCCCCCCCCCCCCGTTTTATTTCGCCGAAAAGGTCTTGTACGTTTTTGTTATCCGTTCTTACTTGGCTTTTCCTGTCATATGTCTGTAATATTGTTCCTGCGATATTTGTATATTTCAATTGCTTGTAAGCCTGTTATTCTGAAGGCGAAGATGGGTGATCCTTTTGTTCACGCCTCAAGGGAAAGGTACTGTACTGTGTCTGTTTGACAGGCCCCCCTCTCCTTCATGAAATAGGCTTTTCACGAATTGGTTTTATTCTGTCAAATTTGTTTATTGTGTTCGAATAAGTTTCTTTGGCAATTTGAGTTCCAAATTGCCACCTCTTTTTACCTCTGGATGGTTTTAAACAGTGAATGGCTGTCTATTTGACAGGCATTAGGCTTCTCAGGAGTTGTTATGTGTATTGATTTCTGTCATATATGTTTCTATGTCAATTTGAGTTCCACATTGTTCCTTTTTCTCTATGTCTGGGTGGATTTTATCAGACTTTGAAGTTTGTTATTTTAACACTATATCCGGCCTATTACTGTAAATTTATTATAAGTTGAATAAACTGTTGATCTCTGTATGACCAATTTCTCCTCACGAGAAGAAATAAGAATACTCGAGGGGGATTTACGATACCGGAGCTATAGAAGCCGGTAAATTTCAAAAGAGGCCGGAGTATACATACATATGAGATACCGGCCAAGAATGTTGATTATTTTACTGTCTTCTACTTGGACTCTGTCGATTCAAGGGAAACAGCAAGCGCTTCCGCTGACTCAAGTTTTAGTGGCAAACGTGATCAAATCGAAAATTTCATAATTTCCGTATTAGCATAAATGTTAAATCCAAGTTCCTGAAATATACATTGTTTCTATTCAAAGTGCGCTTTTAAGTTTCACAATATTCTGAAGTGCAAGTTCAAAATAAGTGCCAAGTTAAGTCGATGTGTTGGATTTCACCTTTTCTAGCTCATTTCCATTGCGATCAGCGGCCTAAGTTGGCCGGAGCTCCATTCGACGCAATCTACGCGCAATCAGGTTGAAGACTGAAAACCGCGCAATCTCCCTCGCTCCCTTCATTTCTCTCTCCTCTCTTCTCTCCCTACCCTCTCTCCATCTCTCTGCATTCTCCCTCTCTCCCCTAGCTCTCTCTCCATCTCTTTGCCCTCTCTCGCATAGCGTACTATTTTTATTTTATAAACTTACAAGAAAACATGTTAACGATTTTCAAAAGTTAATTATAAATACAAAACAGTGGAGTAGTTGAAAACCCTGATCTCCCCTATCCCTTTATTTCTATCTTGCACAAAACAAACAGTAACTAAGTTCAATTTAATTCAATTTCAATCGGGCCGATTGTGAGGAGAGCAGAGAGATGTGGTATAATTCAAATAAATCATTTAAATTTGCAGGATTGGCCATGGCGCTGCTTCCCACATCGCTCATCGCTCCTTTTCTTCTTCACGCGGCCTCCTCTCTCTTCGCTATCCTCGCACTCGTTTCATCTCCCCTATCCCTTTATTTCTATCTTGCACAAAACAAACAGTAACTAAGTTCAATTTAATTCAATTTCAATCGGGCCGATTGTGAGGAGAGCAGAGAGATGTGGTATAATTCAAATAAATCATTTAAATTTGCAGGATTGGCCATGGCGCTGCTTCCCACATCGCTCATCGCTCCTTTTCTTCTTCACGCGGCCTCCTCTCTCTTCGCTATCCTCGCACTCGTTTCATGCTGTGTGAGGAAGATCTCAAAATGTTGAAATTGCAGATTCTGAAGGAATTGCTTTCTTGCATTCTACACTTGAACAATCAAAATTTAAATATACATATATATTTTTGCAAAACAATAATTATTTTGAATAAAAAAATTATGTTTTTGCAAGAATTAGTATATCCCAACAATATTAGCATTTCAGAAGAAGAAGAAGGCGGCCGTTGCGAAGTGGGTCCCGCCCCCCAAGAATCCGGCTCCGCCCCCTTTGAAGGCAGCCCCAGCAGCTGCCAAAGGGGCCGAAGTGAAGGAGGAGAAGAAGGAAAAGGCAGAGGAGAAGAAGGAAGAGGCAAAACAGGAGAAGAAGGAAGAGGGAAAAGAGGAGAAGAAGAAAGAGAAAGAAGAGAAGAAAGATAAGGGAAAAGAGCAGAAGAAAGAAGAGGGAGAAGAGAAGGAGAAAGGAAAGGAGGAAAAGGAAGAGGGAGAAGAGAAGAAGGAAGAGGATGAGAAGAAAGAGGACGACGAGAAGAAAGAGGAGGGAAACGAGGCAGAGAAGAAGGAAGAGGAGAAGGAGGAGGGAAAGGATAAAGAAGAGAAGAAAGATGAGAAAGGTGGGACAAAAACTGTTATATAAAAATATATGCACTTTTACAAAAGATGTTATACAGTTTAAATAAGATTTCCAATCAATTTATTTATTTATTTTTTCAGAAATGGAGAAGAGCGCGAAGAGCGAAAAGGCCGACAAAAGCAAGAAAAGTGAGAAAAACAAGCAGTCGAAGCAAGAAAAGGCATCGATGAAGCAGAAGGAGGGAGGAAAGGAGAAAGAGAAAGGAGAGGAGAGCGAGGCCAAGAAGGAAGGAGGAAACTCCAAGAAGGAAGGAGGAAAGGATAAAGAGTCGAAAAAGGAAGGAGGAAATGATAAAGAATCGAAGAAGGAAGGAGGAATGGATAAAGAGTCGAAGAAGGAAGGAGGAAAGGGAAAAGAGGGAGAAGAGGGAGAGCCAAAGAAGGAAGGAGCCCAGTCGAAGAAGGAAGTTGCCAAGTCCAAGAAGGAGATGCCTGCAACTCCAGTAAATTAATATTAGTATTGTTTTTGGTTTTTTTCATAAAAAAATTTCATAAAAATTTTTGCAAAAATAAAAATAAAATATTTTAACCGCTAAAATATGTCAAGGAGAAGAAGGAAAGCGAGGGTGCGAAGCCAGCGGATAAGCCAGCGGATACGAAAGCGGATAAGCCAGCGGATAAACCAGCGGAGAAGCCAGCGGAGAAGCCAGCGGAGAAGCCGGTTGAAAAGCCATTCGTGGTCGAGCCCGCCGAGATCAAGTGGACAAAGGAGAAGGGAACGCGGGTCGTCAAGGTAAACAAGATATGCACGTTTATGCACAAAAAATATATTTAAATAAATATAAAAATATCCCAGCTTACGAACAATTCGCCGGGCCGGGTGGCTGTGAAGGTGAAGTGCTCGAATAACGCGGCCTACCAGGTCAACCCGGTCTTCTCTTTCATCCAGCCGGGCGCTGGAGGCGAGATTAGGGTCTGTGGACTTATCTCATTTTTAATATTCATCTTTAATTACCTTATGTAATTTTAATTTTAAATTAAACTTTATATTCGAGTCAAGCTAATTTCTCTTCTTCATTGAAGGTGGACCGCGTGCTCGAAACAATGAATCAGGACAAGATTGTCATTGTCTTCTACGAGGCGACCGATGCTGACAAGGTTTTGCATGAATTTCTTTGTCGGTTTAAATATTAATTAATTTAAAAAAAAATTAAAATTTAATGCCAAATTTTTTACAGAGCGCCAAGACGACCTGCGCTCGCCAGGGCCCGACCGGCAAGCAGACCATCACGGTGCCCTTCCTCATCGACAAGGCGTAAGAACGGCCGCTCCCAGGAGCCCCCCTCCCCTCACCAGCTTCTCTCCTTCCCCCCTCACCAGCTTCTCTTCCCCCTCACCACTATGCGATAAAGCACCCTGTGGATGGATATTATTACTTAAACATATTTAAAACATGTTGGCCAATGCCAATCGGAGATACTGCTATTATTTAAAGAGATGGTAGAGAAGGAAACCGTTAAAGGCTAAATCGTCACAAATATAAAGTTGGGACAAAGTAAAAGAAAAAAGAATTAAAGACTAAAGTTGCGGATAGCTCATGATTTATTACCTTTGTTCACGCTATTTGCTTTGCTTTTGGAACATTCAGAACATTATTCGGAACATTCCAGACACTTTCACAATGCGATAAAATATCTTTTTTTTCTTGTGATGATTTGGAAATTGTTTCGCTAACTTCGGCAAAATCGATACGGTATGTACATGTTTAAATATAATACAGAGTTTTTTCGATTGCGAGTTGACACGTTCTTTAAGTTTTCGTACATGAGCTACTTTTCATTCTATTGATCCCCACTTCCTCGCCAGTTTCCTTGGCTTACTCGACAGCGCGCGGTCCTCTCTCTGTCGCTCTCTCCGATGTCGACTCTCGTTTTCTCTGCGCTCTCTCCTTTCCTATCGCTCTCTCTCCTCCTCCAGCTCTCTTTCCCCCTTGGAATGTGCTGTCAGGCTATTACATACATATATATCACCGGTATTAAAGCATCAACAAAATGAAGAAAGAGTAATTATATATTTAAATTGAATTGCACATCAGTTTATACTTGCGGTTCTTTAAAGAAAATCTAATTTTATAATAATTTACTAGTTTAATAAACAGATTTTACACCAAATAGAATCACCGAGAAAATTTAGACTTCTTTTGAAAGGTCATAATTATTATAAAACTTTTCTTAACTTTAAAGAACTCCAGACACTATATTCGTTATTTTGGACAGCCAATTTTTTCGCCTTTAGCCAATCCAACGGAACAAGGCTGAGAGAGAGAGAGAGAGAGAGAGATGTACAGAGAGAGAGACAGAGAGAGAGAGAGAGAGAGAGAGAGAGAGATAGAGGAATCCGCTACAATGGTTGTCAGCGAGTATCACAAAATGCAAATTTGTTTTTTTTTTAAATAATGCGTGCTTATAAAATGTATATAGCTCGTCCAATCTCTTTCTCTCTCTCCATCTCCCTACCACTCTCTAAGTTAAAGCAAGCAAAAATCAATTGTTTTATACAGCTCGAAAAGGGTGTGATTTCATGACAGTACGCTTCTTTCTTTCTTTTTTAACTCACCAACTATTGCACTGAAAACCCAGAGGAATCAACGAACAAATGAAACACAACTTTCATGTATTTGCTGTTGCTATTGTTCTGCTTTTCTAATAATGTGTAACGCCAATAAAATTTTTTTTTTATTCCATAAAATTGACGGCGTGCAAGAGGTTTGTGGGAGTTGAGCCTAATTCGGCTGAGGTTGGCCAGAAGAGCGACGCGACGTGAAGAGCGTAGAGATCATCAGCTGAAAATGGTAGAGGAATTTCATAAAAGATTTTTTTTAAGACGGTAAAAATTAACTGAATAATATGAAAGACCACACTAAAAGTTGAGTTTTTTTGTTAATTATTATTTAAATTAAAAAGTATATTGCCACCTGAGCGGCGACCAGAATGACCGTGTAGACGATTTGAGCTGTCCCCGCGCACAACTTCTTTTCCTTGAGAGAAGCGCAGACAATCTGGTTAAAAAACTTTAATTAGTGAAGAAAAAAATATTGTGCTGCACTTTCCTGAAATAAACGCAAACAGTCATATTATATCATTTGAAAAAAAACCTGGAAGTGGACGCAGAGGAACGCAATGTGGAGAGAGGAGAAGAGAAGAGCACTCGAGCTTTGGCCGACGCCAATCACGCAGGCTGAAAGGAGAGCGAGCTGCCTCTCTTTCCCTCTACCTCGCTCTCACTCTCACTCTCTCGCCCTCTCCTCTTCTCTCTCTCTCCCACTCTCTCTGTCTGACTCGCTCTCTCTCTCTCTCCCCTCTCTCTCTCTCTCTCTCTCTCTTCTTCTCTTTCCCTCTTTCCCCCGTCTGAATCATCTTCAGATACCGAGCACGGGCAGGAGACCGGCCATGGCAGTGAGCTGTAGAATAGCTGCGCGGCCATTGATCTTACCGATGGCTTGGCCGTCAATCTGCAAATGGATTCCGAGGGAGACAGGTTATGAGACTGGTTGATATGGAGCAAAGAGAGGGGGGGGGGAGAGAGAGAGAAATGGAGAGAGAAAGAGAGGGAGCGAGAAAGAGAAAGAGAGAGAAATGGAGAGAGAGAGAGAAAGAGAGAGTGAGAAAGAGAAAGAGAGAGAAAAGGAGAGAGAAAGAGAGTGAGAAAGAGAAAGAGAGAGAAATGGGGAGAGAGAACGAGAGAGAGAGAGAGAGAGAGAGAGAGAGGCTGACGAGGAAGGCGAGGGTGAATGGCGCGATGGAAGCGAGTGCTGGTGCAGGGGCCATGAGATCTCCGGGGGCGAGGGCAGAAGAGGAGACTCCGAGAAGGAACGAAGTCAGCACAAGGGCAGAGCGACGGTCGTGGCCGTCTTTGATCACTGGAAGAGAGAGAGAGAGAGAGAGAGAGAGAAAGAGGGAAAGAGAAAGGGAGAGAGAATGACGGAGAGAGAGAGATAGATAATGGAGGGAGGAGAGCAGAGAATGGCTTTCGGTTCTACAGGCTGCCGTAATCAGGACCTTTCTTTTTGAGATTGTAGAAGAAGCGAGCAGACAGAAGGCCGACGAGGAGGAGAGCAACGGACGGCGAGAGGAAGATGGACAGGAGCCATGACGTGGCCGGAGAGGCAAACAACATCTCCCCGAGGCTGAGGCCGGCCACAGAGACCTGTAGAGAAAGAGAGGGATATATATAGAGAGAGAGAGAAGGAGGGGAACAAGAGTTGGGTAGAGAGAGATAGAGAGAGAGAGAGAAAGAGAGAGAGGTAAGTAGATAGAGAAGGAGAAGAGGAAAGTAGCGCCACTGACAGCCAGGCCGAAGTAGAGCTCGACGATGGCAATGCGATCGTCTTCCGAGAAGGCGTCCACCGCAGACATGTCGTCGCACGCTTTGGACACCTGAGAGAGAGAGAGAGGGAGAAAGAGAGAGAGAGAGAGAGAGAGAGAGAGAAAGAGAGAGAGAGAGAAAGAAAGAAAGAAAGAGAGAGATATATTGAGTGAGAGAGAGTAAGAAAGAGAAAGAGAAGGAAGTTACATAGTCCTTGAGATCGAGAGTGGCCGGCTCTGTAAAATCACGCGCTCGCTCGAAGGTAGCCGTCGCCTGCAAGGAATAAATCAGTCCTGGCAATTTGCCAAATGTTAAACCGTAATCCCTTTCCGCTAGTCTACTGTAAGATATCCAACTCCAAAATCTCACTATTGCCTTATGAATGACGGGAATATGGTAACCAACTGAGACATCCCAATCTATCTTCTATATCACCGCCACCCACTCTCCTGATGCATCGTACCCCTGAACTAGGAGTGCTACCGTAATCTTGACCTGGGCCGGGAGGGCAACGACGCATCGTTTCCGTCGTCGTCCAGGCCTGCTCCCAGACGCGACCAAGCACAGCCGAAGTCCTGCGAGAGAAATGAGAAGAGAGAGGTAGGGAGAGAGAGAGAGTCGATTGAAAACATAGAAAAGGGGAGTTTCTTCAAAAGACCCAGCTGGAAGAACTGATTCAAGAGCTTTGAACTGATTGCCCTACTCTAGCTTTTTGCTCTATTTCAGCCGTTCCTCATTCAAGAAATTGCATGAAATGAAATAGGCCCAATTCATTATCAGCCTGAGGATTAAAATGCAATTATTAGAAATTGTACTTTGATGGTGAGCTAAAAAAATTTCTTCCCATCCACGTTTCATGAGAATAGGTCGATAACATCTTGAAGTAGCTGAAACATTTTTTCAGCCATATAATTGAAGCAGAGCTTCCTTTCCCTTCTTCGATTGTATGTTATATATATATTTGTTTATTTTTCCCTGAATAATCGCTATGGAATATGGAGTTCTGATTTATGAGAAATAGACTACGACTAGAGGTATGAGAGGGCGAATTAGAGTGAAGTGATAATATTTTGCTAAGTAAGAGGTTACGAAGACGAACATGTTAAGGATAGCTTAGCCGAAGAAGCGACGTAAGAAGAGTCGACAAATCGACGCGGGTGAAGAGTGAAGAAGTGGCAGTGGATCGGACAGGAAATGGGAGGAATAATGATGATGCCTCATAGTGCAAAGAAAGTGCATGGAGATTTACATAAATATGTTTATTTCCACAAGTAGTACACCTGTCAAGCTCCTACAGAGTGAATATTTTGACATTGTCATTGTTTATTTTAAAATTTGTTTAAATATGTAAATCAAAATCTTCATTTAATTTTTTTTATTTGAACCACCATTAGCATCCATAGTCGGGGTACCTTAAGAATGTCTTTTTTAGGCCTTATTTTTATTATAATAAAACTATGATTTATAATAATAGTTTAAAATAGGCGCACAAATAAATATGATTACAACATGTCATTCAGATAAGGAACAAGCTGTAACGGTAACTCACAATCAGTCAAATTATTAAAATTCGTTTCAAGTCCTTGGCTCACAATCAACCAAACAAAAGATTTATTAGCGTTGACAATATGCAAATAATATTAAAGGTAGAAAAAATCAACAGGGTGGTAGCGATGGGAACAACTTTACTCGGCTGGACCTTTACACTGGAGTCCTGGTAGATGAATGTATAAAACGCTCGGTGCAAATTGTGACCTGAGTCGATCGATAGGTGTGGCAATGGAAATAACAGAAGAAGACAGTTGAAAGGACACTTCCTCCAAACTGATGAGAGTTGTTAGCCCAGACAACATAACACTATTAACGAGAACGTCACAGAACCATCTACAACTACATGACAAATTCTAGAAACTGGAAGAATCGGATGAAAAAAGTAAGGATATTTATTTTTTAACAAAAAACTCTGTTATCACTATCAATTCCTCTCGTAAGGAGGCCTGTATAAAAGAGCAACCGAAAAGGGTTAAAAAGGGAAAATAAGAGAGAGCCGAAAGAGGGGCAACCAGCCTTCTAACAAAGGGGCGGGTGGAATGAGTAAAAATGACCTTTCGGGGTTTACAATTTCTATGCAGTTACTGTTCTCCAGTTCTTAATTGCATACTTTTGTGAACTTTGCGATCAACATTTGAAAATCATGTCCTTGGAAAAAACATTTTGCAATCTACATGCTGGGAAATACAATGGTAAATGGAGAGAAATTAAGATGAAGAAATCCTTTCTAAATTTGGTTATATTAAACTTGTACTTCGTGCGCGAAAATTCTAATTTTTCGGCTCAAACATTGGTATAAAAGAGCGGAGTCGAATTGTTTTCCATCAGTCTCCGGCTGTCTTTCCTGCGCCTTCTCTCCTGCTGAAATGGCCCAGTCCGTTCCCCCCGGCGACATCGCCACTCAGCCCAACTCCAAGGTCGTCTTCAACGCGCCCTACGACGACAAGCACACCTACCACATCAAGGTTGATTTCTTACTCACATAAAATTCCCTTGTAATATCCTCGATAAAATCTGTAAACCTCCGGACTATTCTCCCCCTCCCATCTGAATGATTCTTCATAGGTGTAATTAAGTTTACAACATTCAATTACAGGTGATTAACAGCTCCGCCCGCCGCATCGGCTGGGCTTTCAAGACAACCAACATGAAGCGTCTGGGAGTCGACCCCGCGAGTGGTGTCCTCGACCCCAAGGAGCCCGTCCTGGTCGCTGTCTCCTGCGATGCCTTCGCCTACGGCCAGGTAATATTTTTATATGAAAAATGAACTTCCTTATGAACCAACGTTAACCATTAACTTCAACCTTAACCATAGTTACTTCCAGGAGGACACGAACAACGACCGCATCACCATCGAGTGGACCAACACCCCGGACGGCGCCGCCAAGCAGTTCCGCCGCGAGTGGTTCCAGGGCGACGGCATGGTCCGCCGCAAGAACCTCCCCATCGAGTACAACCCTTGAGTGGCCGCCCAGACTTCTTCGCCCTTTCTCTGCAAACACATCTCAATCAGTGAAAAAATAAACGATGTTTTAGAGTACTTTATACGCATTCGAATCTCAAGTGTAATTGCAGCGAGCAAACGATCTTGTTCCAGAGAACATATAATGTGGAAAACAATTTTGTTTTTGCCTGGCGAATCTTGATCTGGAAGAGATTTATCGGAGGAAATGTGAAGTTTCAACAAAAAAAATGTGCTTTTTGTGAGCTGCATTGATTCGCATATGGAAAGGAGAAGAGGTTATCAAATTAGCACTCTATACATTTGCTCAACAGTTGTACTTGTATTACAATATTTTCTCTATTAGTACCCCTGGGATACTATTTTTCTATACCCTTTCGCGCTGCGCTGTGTACGTATTTTCTTACCCCTCCGCAATTTCGACCTATATATGCGGTTTTCCAACCCGGGACCTCGAGATCACCAGTCGAACTCTTCCACAATAATCTGTGGACCACTTAAAACGAGATGATGATACCTTTCATTGGATAGCGTCCCCTGCCCCACCAAAGGAACGTCGGTGCTCAACACGTTTGAACTCATGAATCCGTGCCCACAGGGTAGTTAATTTATGCAAATCTGCACTTTGCAAATTTTCTCATTCAAATCATACGAAACAAAACAACCCGCACTGACGAGGATATATTTTATAATTCCGTAGAATAAATTATTTAATTAAATTTTCAAGTTGATTGAAAATCATATAATGGAATATTTTTAAAGACCCGTGCGAAATAAAGGCCATCGTGCGGGACTGAAAGAAACATGGCAATGCAAGTGATGAGAAAAGTGCAAGAAAGTAAAATAATTATAATTTCAGAAGGACTATAAAATGGCCGCCAGCCTCTCTGCAACCTCACTTTCCTTCGCTTTCGCTGTCATGATGAGTCGGCTCCTTCTTCCTTTCCTCCTTCTCCTCTCCGCCTCGGCTACGCTTGCTGGTGACTTTCTCTCGTCAACGTCGAAATGCTTTCCTTTGCGACGCCGTATTTAAGCGTAATATCTGTCAAATTTAAATAAATCATTCCGCCATCCTCCGCTCCCCTCCAAAGCTATTCGATATTTAAATAAATCATTCCGCCATCCTCCGCTCCCCTCCAAAGCTATTCGATTGAAAAATGAACAACAGAAAAAGCCTAATCCGCTAATGTTTCTTCATTTGATTACTTCCTTCTTTCAGAGTTTTGGGATTCTACTAGATGAAAAAAAAAGTTTGTTCGAACTTCGATTACAGGGAAGAAATATCCTCCGGGTGAACCACAGGACATCAAGGCCACGAACGTCACGCACACGTCGGCCGTTCTCTTTTGGAATCTGCCGGATAGACGCCCCCATCGCGTGTCCGGGTTCCAGATTGATGTCTTCTACGATGACGAGCTTATTTTCAGCGTACGCCTATTGCGGCCACAAATCAAAATTGGGGATATCAGCGAAAAGATCATTGTTTGAGATCGAAGATGATCAAAGTGTAATTGATCAATGATTATATCAGGAGGATAACTATCATGAAATAAGAGTGAGATCATTATGTAAGAACTAGACTGATGAACATGTCATTCTCCCCTCGCATTCCTTTTGAAGGCGGTCGTATTCATCGTTATGCTAGATTATAAGATTAACAAATTCCGCGGATATCAGGCGTCGATGCAACAATTTCAGAACGAGACCACTGAAATGTCGCTGCTCGTGACTAGGCTGACGCCCGACAGGAAGCAGACGGTTAATGTGTACGCGCTCTCGCCCGAAGGACGTTCGAATTATGGCTGGACCACTTTCTCAACTGCGTCCGTTTCTTCTTCCTCTGCCGAACATACTCCGGAACCAAGAAATAAAGTCGAAGAGATTAATAAATCAATAATCTTTCTTCTAGGCCCCTTTTGTGCGACAACGGCTCGGTGCCGTTTCGCGACGACGACAAGGCCGTCTTCTGCGTTCGCTATTGCGCCAATCACCTCGCGTGCGTCCCGACCGCGTTCGAGGACATCCGGATCTGTTGCCCGCGTGGTCCGTCTCTTGGAGTTGCCTAATGTGCTTTCTCCTGCTTGGAGGCAAAAAAGACCATAAATCATCTTTTGCTCGTCAACAAAATGACGCTATTCTGTATGATCCACAAAAAGACGACGTCTCTCTCCCTTCCTTAGCTCTCATCTGAAGTGGAATAAAAATTGTGTGTTTTCGCGTCTTTTTTGTCGTTCATCACTTTCTTGTTGGGCTGGAAATCGGTGAACTTGCTCACTTTTCTATTCGAAATTGATCCATTTTTGTTAGAAGTTGCAAAATGAAAGTGCTGATGCCAAAATTATATTTGATTGAAAAATCAGGTTGGGCGCCGAACCACTTGATCTTTCAAAGGGTCTGTATCTCGGCTAATATCGGCTGTACAGACCCAATTAATAGTTCATTCGATTCAACTCGAGAAAATAAAATTGAGTTTTTTTCTGAACTTTTAGAAGAACATAGATTAATTCACAAAAGCACTAACAATATGGATTGAGTGCTTGTTTTCTTTATCTAATTTTTTTTCTCTTCTGTTTGCACAAGTTTTCATCTGAAATATTACAGTAGGAGAAAAGATTTTGTTGGTTAAAGACGGATCATAAAAGAATTGTCTGTTTGGTATGCATACGTTGCAATTCGCTAACAATAAGCGTGAAAGGGAAAGAAGGCGCCGGGTCCGAACGGCTCTCATTTGGCAGTATTATACACAAATAGCCTAATAATATAATATTTCACCAAACAACCACATCTTTTCTATCACCTTCTAACCAAATGCTTTTCCAACTTATTGTATTCTTCATAGTTGTCATGTGGAGTACAACAAAACATGGTTAACATTCTTATCTTTATTTCAGTATTAAAGGGAGCTAAGGAAGAGTGAAGGAGGGAAAGCCTGGAAAAAGTGGCTTTGATTCAGATGTCACTCTTCTTCTTCATCTCTCCTCTCCTAAGGATGCTCCTTGCTGTGGAAGGGCGGGAAGATACCGTCGATGTGGTCGACTTCCAGCTCGGAGAACAACGACGCATGAACCTAAAGGAAGAGCTTCCTCGAAGGAAAGCCAGCTCAAGGGAGAGCCACCTAAAGGAAGAGCCACCTCAAGGGAGAGCCACCTCAAGGGAAAGCCAGCTCAAGGGAAGAGCCACCACCTCAATGAAAGGGACACCAAAAGGAAGGGCCACCCTAAAGGAAGAGCCACCTCAAGGAAAGAGCCACCTAAAGGAATTGCCACCTCAAGGGAGTGCCACCTCAAGGGAGAGCCACCTCAAGGGAAAGCCAGCTCAAATGAAGAGCCACCACCTCAAGGAAAGGGCCACCTAAAGGAAGGGCCGCCCTAAAGGAAGAGCCACCTCAAGGAAAGAGCCACCTAAAGGAATTGTCACCTCAAGGGAGTGCCACCTCAAGGGAGAGCCACCTCAAGGGAAAGCCAGCTCAAACGAAGAGCCACCACCTCAAGGAAAGGGCCACCTAAAGGAAGGGCCGCCCAATAGGAAGGGCCACCTCAAGAAAAGAGCCACCTAACCATAAAGGAAGGTCCACCTCAAGGAAGTGCCACCTCAAGGGAGGGCCACCTCAAGGGAGTGCCACCTCAAGGGGGTGCCACCTCAAGGGAGAGCCACCTCCAGGGAGAGCCACCTCAAGGACAAGCCACCTCAAGAGAGAGCAACCTCAAGGGAGAGCCACCTCAAGGGAGAGCCAGTTCCAGGGCGAGCCACATCAAGGGGAGCCAGGACAATTTTAGGAATGCTAATTACCACTCCATATTTATGGTATTTGTCACTGAACCATAAGAGGGCGAGTCTGAGAAGTAGAAAAGAGAAATACTGGGGGAAATATGCGTTTGAGAATACTCACATATATAAATGACAACATACATATGGCTAGAGCAATTGCGTCCATATCAAGCAGTATAGAAGACTCTCGGGGATGATTTTTCTTATCACCTTCATCAGTAAACTTCTACTCATTCCTTCTTTTGATATCTCGAATAGATGAATGAGCTTGAACCCGCGGCTTGAAGAAGGCGGGCGGCAGCGGTGGCAGAAGCATGTTCCCGTAGCTGTCAGAGCACCAGCCGGGAGCGGGCGGGACGGAGGGAGGGAAGAAGGCGAGCCACGCGTGTACATTACGTGGCTGCCAGTAGAAGGCCGGAGGGGCGCGCGCAGTCGGCGGGGTCAGCACGTCCTCTGAAGACGCCTTCGAGGAGGCAGGCGACGACCTGCGAGATGAAGGGGGAGAAGATTACTTACTCCCGACATAAATGTTACAAAAATTTCTTCAAAATCTCGCCATGGTAGTTCTTTGATGCGTGGATTCTTCGAATGGAACAAATGTTGCTTAATTCATTACATTCATTCTTCCACTCAAAAAGAAATGTGATTTAAAATTTAAAAGATAATTTGCTTTTCTATTTTTTTTTAGCAAAAATATGGAAAATATCCCTACCTATAGTCGCTGACGAAGGAGCCTTGGCTGCTGCTGCTGGAAGAAGTCATGGTTGCTGCCGCTCTTTTCGCTGTTTCCTTGGCTCTGGCTCGAGCCAAAGCAGAGTTGCCAGTCGAGTCGACCAGTCGTGAAGGGAGAATTGGGTAGAAATGACAGTGAGACAACGCCTCCTTATTCTCTATTCATCTCTCCAAGATTTGTACGAATGCTAATTATGAGACAATTGCAAATCACAAATGCACTTTTCAATCCTGAATTCTCTTTGAATTCTCCAAATTTCTTGTTCTCTTTCGCACGTACTCACTCTCTTCCATTCCTCTCTGTCTCTCTATATTTTGATATCATGCAATTAAGAAATAAAATTTACAAGATGCTGAGAAATACTATGATAAATGGAGAGAAATTCTTGGTTATTTATGTGGGAAAATAAAGTTTTCTTTGAATAAAAATAAAGCAGTTACTACATATATATATATATATATATATATATATATATATATAGTACATTAGTATGTATTTATGGATTCAGCAGTCAAATTTTTGGCCAGTACTGTATGTGCAATAAGCCTTCATGAATTAGGCATCAAAGGCCAATTCCATATTATTGTGCATGCATAGCCGTCAGTTCTATCCGTCTGTAAGTACTTTAAGGAAAGAACTCAGAAACGATGTGTTAGACGGCAACGTTTATTGATTCATTTACTTATTTATTTATTGACTTAATACATTAAGATGTGTTCTCGACTAACGAGAAATGCGAAGAGAAAAATATAAGAAATTGAAAATGCCGGGAAAGACAGAGGACTTCTGTTCCATTTTTTGGTCACATATCGCTTGGAATGCTTACATTATATGTATTTAGCTAAATAAAAAAATTCTTCACCATATTTATCAAAATTCATCGAGATTGCTCGAAATGAAATATATTCAATCAAGTCGTAGGCTTCGCGTCGTCGCAATCGCCATTGCAGCTGCTCGGGCAGCAGCTGGCAGCACGCGGAACGGGCGCTTTCCAGCAGGCGCGGCAAGGCGCGGCGTGTAAAGCCCTGTCATGACAACATTATGAGATAGCGTAAGCGAGGAGCAACCATAACACACAAGAAAGTAAAGCGCTTTGGCCATATAATTGGGGTCGAAATCGTTGAGAATTACGATTTGATTTTTGCAAAGCGTAGACCCCAACGCTTTTAAGTTTTGGAAAGCGTAGGCCGCAACGCTTTCTTGGGTGAAGACAGGACTAAGCTTTGAGTGGTTTCTAACCATGCATATCAATTTGCCTGCCGTGACGACGACCCTTCCACGTGGAGATGACACGATGTTGACGTTGTCGCGTTCACGATTCCCGCCAACAAATATCTCAGACACCAATCCGGCTGGCGAATAGAGCAGAGCTCGCATGTCTCTCTCATTGCCAAAGTATCCAAAGAAAGCGGTGAGTGTCAGTTCGAGTCTTCCTTCGCAGCTCACGAGCCTCTGTAGTCGCGCGTCATCGATTGGATTCGCATGCCAAACTCCCGCGTCATCCATTCGAAAGGCGTGGCCGCCGCTGATTACGCCTTGAGGCCGCGTGCCTCCGCGACAGCGAGAGCGAGCGCGCGTTGCGGTTCGTGTCGTCGTAAACGCAGTCGACTTCTTCGACACCGTCGACGCCATCGCGACGAATGCGGAATCGCTTGACGACGTCACGACCGGCGAGAAGGAACACAAAATGCTGAGATGCGGCGGCTGAGTGTGAGTCGAGAAAGGCGATGGAATAGTCGTCCGAGCCGCCGTGGATGTCGAGGTCGCTACTGACAAGCGACACATTGACATCGCCTCGATCATAGAGACGCGATTCCGAAACGACTCGAAGAATCGCGACTTTCGATCTGTCGGCCACGTGGAGGACTACGAAGAGTTGGGTGGCGTCGGCGAAGGCGGCAGCCACCGGTCGACGACGGTTGTCGGAGGAAGTTTCTTCTCCTAGTGGCGGCAAGACGCATGTCGCGTGCGAGACCACGTTGGCTGAGAGGCCTTCAAGAGGAGTGATGAACATCTCGCATGGGAAATTGTCGGGTCTGCTCCAGCCGATTAGATGATAATGATTGATGAAGCGCCGCCACAGGAGCGCGTGCTCGGAGACGGCGAGCACCCTCACACCAGAATCTCCGTGAAGGCCAGTTGCTTCGGCGATCGGCTGGATGCATCGAAGGGCCATTTCCGTTTTGCCCTTCAAAAAATCTTTTGTTTAAACAGTACATGTATTATTAAGTGAAATAAGGCAAGAAAAAATCTGAGTCAAAGAGCTCAGCACACCGTAACGACGCAAGATGACAGTGACACCGTTTTTTTTGAAGACAAATAACAAGGAGTCATTTCAGCAGTCGTCAGTTGAGGTCGCGCTCAATTAATGGTTTGAGGCTGTTTTCGTAGCACCGTAATGAGGAGCTAATGTTTGTGCGAATTCGACTCCAACGTTGAAAGCAGCAAAGTTCGAAGGTGGATTCACTAATTATGGCTAATTGTGACGACAAATATTAGCGCAAATCACTCAGCGAGCATTGAGAAAAGGAAAACGGAGAAAACAAACAAAGAACTGCCTTTGACCTCTTAGTCAATTAGCAAAAATTAAATTTACAGTGACAAGAGATGCCCGAACTGACTGAAAAATACAACTATATCATACTTCACTGTACTCCATCTATGACTGAATGGAACGAAGTCAACCCGGACAGGCGAGGCGGTCCAACAATACAGAAATGGAGAAAAGGAACAAGCTCTTCTTCAGCAGAACAATGGTCTCCAAGCAGGTCGGCGACGACAGTTGGTCTTCGTCAGGACAATCAAGGTTTGGAGAGAATGATGCGGAAAGAGCAATATGACAGCAAAAAAAAGAGTTAAAATAGATATAATATATAAAGATTGAGAGAGTGAGAGCGATATGAAAATGGGAGACGATGTGATGAATAATCTGCTTCAGACATCTGACACTCCTGTGGACGATGAAGCACGCTTTCTTGAGAAGCAGGTCGAAAAGCTTGAATCGGCACTGGCACGTCTGAGGTCGAAGAGCGAGGAAGAGGACAAGAAGATGACAGAACAGAGGAGCGACTGCAGGTCAGTTAGTGAGAGAATGAGATTAGATATGAATCAATTACGAGGATACTAATTCGACTGTTATGATTGATCATCGACTGCTTAAAACCGACATCAGATAGTCAGTGAATGTCTTTGTGTTCAGATGCGTGATCGTTTAATGGAGACGAATGATCTCCTTCGGATGCGGATCACCGAGTTCGAGCAGGCGATTGTCCGCGAGGTCGGGCTCAGGAAGAGCGACAAAATGAGGAATAACTAGACCAAATTCGTCAGGATGTCTTTTCTAATTTATACTTTTATAAATGCCGTTCCTTGACGTGTCCGTATTTTGAGCACTGGCATTCAGGCGCCTTTTTACTTCTATATGCGGACATCCTAGTTTATTTTATTTTGAATAATTTTTATTGTTTTTATGCACTGTTTCTTAACAATGATGAAAGAAGATCAGCCATCGGCATTTTCTTTTCGTCACCGTTAATTGAAACTGCATAATATCACTCAAATATCCACGACATGCGGTGTATGACGGATGCAAAATGTCTGTTGGAGTTTTCATTGTAATTTTTAAGATTCTTCATCACAATTATCCTCCATATTTCAATAATTTATTAATACGCTCTGATTTTTCGCGACAAATGGAATGAATTTGTAAAATTTTACTGATCTTTGACCAAATGGTATATATATTGGAATCGACGTATGTACATATACAGATGTAACAGGTTTCTACCAAGATGAATTTGACGATGAAAAGTAAGACATAGGAATAGGAAAGGTCTGTATCTCGAACCCCAATGGTCGTACAGACCCAGTCCATGGCTTGTTCGACTCTGCTCGACTTGCATCAGCTGAGGAGCCGAAGAACGCTCCCTATTAACAACGGAGCAAAATACGCTACAGTAGGAATGGCTTTTAAATAGTCCTTTGAAACTCAGTACAAAGTGCACAGGCCCAAATCCAAATAGCGTCAGTTGCTCGCTTCGCTTGCCGATGGAATTGTAATAATCAATTAGTTTATTAATTATATTTATTTACTCTAAACCAGAACAGAAACAATGAGCTGCCGCACATGTAATCTTACCGAAGATGAACGAACGTTAGATGAACAAAAGATGAACGCTGATATTAAAGATCGCTGAACATTTATATGCTTACACACGGGAGTTCGTCGAACATCTTCGAGCGTTTAACATTTTCGCTCAGCGCTGGGCGTTGGAAGCAGCGATGAATGTTCATCGCTGGAGAAATAGTGTGTAAAAGTAGGAGAGTTTTTAGAGTAATGGGTTATCATGTTTGTCTGTTTCTCTCCACTGTTCCACGTTAAAGCTTACTTCGAGTGCCGCTGATGAGGCAGAGCAAGTGTTATCAGACAGGTGGTCAGTAGAAATGAGGAGAAGAGAGAGAGAGAGAGAGAGAGAGAGAGAGAGAGAGTGAGAGAGAGAGGTAGAGGGGGAGGGAAGAGAGGAGGGAGAGCAAGCTAGAGAGTAAGAGAGGATAAGATTACGAGAAGGAGAAGAGTAAACAGAGAGAGAAGGGAGAGAGAGCGCACGGAGAAGAGAGCGAAGAGGAAACAATGAGTAGATTGCCATGCATATGTACATATTTTAGCAGGCAACAACGGCAGGAAGAGAGTTGGTGGGAGGAGAAAACGAGAGAGAGTGATAGCGGCATGGATAGAGAGCGAGAGAGAGAGAGAGAGAGAGAGATAGAGTGAAAGATGACAAGAGTGCGAGGAAAATCCCTGGTCTTGTGCCTTTTGTGACCTGGGTGTGAGTGTCGTGTGTCTTGTTGTGCTCTTCTCTCTCTCTCTCCCTCTATATCTCTCTTTTTCGTGCTCTCTCTCTCTTTTCTCTCTTCTCCGTCTCTCTCTGTCTTCCTCTGTCTCTATCTCTTCAGTGAATCCATGGATCCTCATGATACGCATATGCCATCTGCCTTCTCTTCCAGAGACACCTTCGATGGCACATCCTGGGCAGAGAATCTCTGACTTGAGGGTACCATTTGAATCTTTATGGCTTTCTGACAGAGAAAGCTAAACTCTTTTTGACTCACAAATTTGCTTCATACAACACATAAAACAAAGAGAGCGACAGAAGAGTTGTGACAAGAAATATATAAGCTTTCCTCACAGAAGCTTGTACATACATATGACGCGATTTGCGAGAGAATCGCAAGGGATCTAAAGAGCCGGGGACCCGGCAAAATTAGAATTTGCTCAAAAGCTCTTTATAGGTAATTTTTAACACGACGAAACGATTTAAAAAGGTCCGGGAATCTGAAAACGCCATTTTGGCGAGTTATTTTGCGAGAGATTTAAAATTCGAGAGCTCGGAGAGACATGCAGAGATGTCCGCACATTCACGTTCGCAGCTTCGCGCACAATAAAGCAGTATTTGTTAAATTTTTGCCATAAATAGAGAAGATATTGCTTTAGAAAGCTGTTCAAGTAGAATTTTAAAATATTCAATTTTAGAGCCGCTGCGGCCTCTAGACTTTGGAGAGGTGTCGTTATCTTATATGGCATTTTATCACGGGTTTTCTATCTCATTTCGTAGAGCTGAAAATTCTCTTTCGAATGAGCTATCGTATGTCAGATATCGACGAGCTCTTTAATGCTTTCCAGTCCTTAAACTGTTGAAATGCGCGGGGTTCAGCGCCTGCGGAGCGACGCGCACTTTGTATGGGCGATGTCCACGCCGAAAGTGCAACCCAATCGATAATCTGTCGAATGTTAGTCGAGGGAATTCACTTTTAAGGCTATAAATGTAATTTAAATGCAAAAGAAATATTTTCATTAACGGGCAAAACTCTTCGACTCCTTCGGGAATCGAACCTGGGACTTCATGATTGCCAGGCAAACTGTTAGTGAATACTCTAGGCGAGTCCTGAGGTCACCAGAAGATGCGTTTATTATGACGTGCCCGAACATAACCCTAAGAAATGCTGCTCAGGCGTTGAACTCAGCAGTTTAAGGACTGGGAAACATTAAAGAGTTCGTCGATATCTGACATCCGAAAGCTCATTCGAAAGAGAATTTTCAGCTCTACGAAATGAGATAGAAAACCCATGATAAAATGCCATATAAGAAAACGACGCCTCTCCAAAGTCTAGAGGCCACAGCGACTCTAAAATTGAATATTTTAAAATCCTACTTGAACAAATTTCTAAAGCAATATGTGCTCTATTTATGATAATTTTTTTTATAAATATTGCTTTATTGTGCGCGAAGCAGCGAACGCGAATGTGCGGACATCTCGGCATGTCTCTCCGAGCTCTCGCATTTTAAATCTCGCATAACTCGCCAAAATGGCGTTTTCAGACTCCCGGACCCATTCCAATCGTTTCACCGTGTTAAAAAGTACCTATAAAGAGCTTTTCAACGAAATCTAATTTTGCCGGGTCCCCAGCCATTTTGAAACTCTCGCAAATCGCGTCATATGTATTTATCCGTACGTGCTCACTGACAAGAATTCACGCTGCTTCCTTCTGAAGATGAACACAGACTAGGCCGCAGGTCTGGCCTCGTGCTTCTCCATTCACTGCTCTGCCACTTCACGTCTGTATGACTTTGAAGGAGACTTCAAAATCTGAGAGCATCAAAGAAATTATGACATTTCATTCAGAGTAAAGTATTCTTTACAGTGAGCAGAATTGGCATACTTTTTGGATTTGCGTACTTTTTTCTCCCTCTCTCTTCATTATTTCGGTACATCATCGTCTGCTTGTTTTTTTTCTTGATTAAGGTGAGTACTTGTGCTTACCTTGTATTCATACTATATACAATGTATATAAATACATAAGTGGTATACTATTGACTTACTATGCGCCGTTCATCAGCCTGCCAAATAGCCGGTTATGGAGCTAATAATAGTGTGAGGTGTGGTCGCAGCCAGAAAATGGGTGCGGGAAAACGACAACAACAATTTGCAAAACAAGCGAGAAATTTGTGAGTCGACATCACGCATTTGAAGAATTCAGATCAAGGGAACAGTTCTACCGTCAACAAGAGAGCATTCGCTATCTTATCGTTAGAACACTGAGTGTTGCAACTTGAAAAATCGTAAGTCATAGGAAGATGATAAGAAGACTCGGATTCTTCCCCAGCAGATCATTCAGAAGAGCTGACAAATTGTTGCATATTTAAACAATACTTAAAAAAAAATTAACTTGCAATCGTTTTAATGGCTTGACAAAATAAACGTAAGTATGTACAGCCCAATAAAAATAGCGTCATGGACTGCACTCAACCTCTGCCCCTGTGTAATTGTTGCCTGTGGTCTGATATTCTTCAAAATCGTGCCAGTAGCGTTCTCTATCTCTCTATCTCGTGCTCTCTCTCTCGCTCTCTAATCTCTTGCCTCTCTCTCTCTCTCTCTCTCTCTCTCTCTCTCGCCCTCCCTCTCTCATGCTGTCTCGCGCAACCTAACCTTCTTCTTATTTGAGAATCCTTTGTTCAAGGGGTGCATGTGAAGTGTAGATGGTCAGGAGTAGCATTTAATTTATCAAGTTCGCCGAACAATTTGTTAATCTAGGTTAAAAAACTTGTTATCGAAGGTAAAATAGTAAACTCTCATTCATTTAAATAAGAAAAAGGTGACGATTTTATTGACACGAAAAGGACACAAATTGCAATGCGCAACTCGTTCTTTTATCGAAGAGTGAGAGAACGGCGACCTCTCCACTTTCCCCCTCTTCATCGCTGAGGGCTCTTCTCAAACGCTTACACTCTTTCCGCTATCAACAAGGTTGCGAAATGGTCAGCTTCGTTCTCATTCTCTCTTTCTTTTCTAACTCTGCTTTCCCTTCTCGCTCTATTCTTTCTCTTCATTTCTCCTTCTCTTTTCTTCTCTCCTTTTCTTTCTCTTTCGCTCCCTCTTTCTCTTTCTTTCCACTCTATCTCTTCCACCATAACCAACGAGTTTGTTTTCTATTTCTCTCTCTCTTTCTATCTCTCTCTCTCTTTTACTTTCCCTTTCTTTCATTGTTGTTCTGCACCTTTGATGTAATTTTTGTATTTTTAAACACTTTTTTTACACTTAAAAAACTAATTTATTACATTTTTTCAATTATAATTTATTCCTTTCTTTCTTTGTCCATTGACTCACTGCTTTAAACAAAGACTGTAGTAGTAGCCGAAAAAAATCTTGCCCACGTCTTCCCATTCCGTTTATACTTGTGATAAGGGATAGAACAAAGAACATCCTCCTCGTTTCATCTTTTCGCAACCCAGTTACTATGCCACAGGGCAGTGAGAGAGCGAGTGAGAGAGTGTGAGAGAGAGAGTGAGGGAGAGAGAACGAGAGAGAGAGAGAGAGAGAGTGTGAGCGAGAGAAAGAGAGAGAGAGAGAGAGAGTGAGAGAGAGAGAGAGGGATAAAGAGAGAGAGAGAGTAGGCGATATGGCAAATTGTAACAGATCGCGGTGTCAAGCCTAAAAATAAAATATAAAAAGATTAAAAAATTGAAGTAGATTTAGAGCTTTACTTTTCCTTCAAGAAAAAAATTGGTGACCACTTCGACGAAATCTCCGTTTTCCATCGATCGTCCTCTTCCATGTGATAGATCTCCATGCATTCCATCATCAGCACAGAACCGCTGAGCGAATCAACAGTGTTTCGTTGTTGTTTCTTATTTCAATATGCATCACTTTGCTTATTATTCTCTTGAGTGAAGTCGTTTTTAATGATGAAATACTGATATTGCATGCACATTTTTGTTCATTCGGTGCGAAAAACTGCATGAAATTCATTAAAACTATATATTGATATATATAAATATACAAAGAGAAAGTATATTATCATGACGTAGAAAACTTGTCGCAAATATCGGTGACATGTTCCTCTTCTACATCAAGATCATTTTCCATCTGCAACGACAATGACATTATTCCTTCTGCCGCGGCGCCCTCAGCCTGTCCTACGGCCGGCCGCTCTCTTTTGCAATTGCGAGTGCAATCGCTGCTCAACACAGTGTACGAATGCTTTGGCTGTCACTTGCGCCGGAGGGAGAGGAGGAAAACTGTTTCGATCCTCCTTTCTTCTTATTGCCAACGAGAGACAAAGCGAGAGAGCATGTAATGCTTGGAGATAAGGTTATCCTTATGTGTAAAATGGCAACACTAATGTCTATTTCTCTTAGTATCTCGCTCTCTTTCTCTCTCTTCTCTCGCTCTCTCTCCCTCCCTCTTTCTCTCGTGCGCTCTCTCTCTCTTCCTCGTTAGGACTTGGTTAAATTTCTCACTGCGTTCGTTGTGGATAAAAAGGAAAGCAAGAATCAAAGATGAACGCCGTCCTTCTCCTCATCTTCATCGTCTTGACCCTCGCTTCCCATGGCCATGCTTGCATGGCCATGGTCCCAACGGACCCCAGCATCAGAAGTTGGTTTTTTTTTCTTAAATTTTAAATCAACATCTGAAAGACATGGCTTTAAAATGATTTAAAAAATTTCTTTTTGAATATTTCATTTATTTATGTAACTGACGACATCTCAATGTCCGCCATGGCATAGAGTAGACAGAAAGTTTCTGGTATTTTATAAAGCTGCTTTTGTTTTTAACTTGAAACCTCATCATCAAGTCAACATCGTCTACTAAAAGAGTGATCGTCCTTTAATAGATGCTATTTACAGCTACGATGTGTTATGAATGTTTTAAGTTCTGCCAATGGTTTAGAATACCGGAATGTTTGTCGTAAGATTCGCTATTATATACGCCGAGAGGCAGTGAATAGAGAGAAAAATCGTGTTTTATCAAATAAGAATGGCCTTTTTGTCCACATGCGTAAGCTCATTAAAAGTAAGCTGCTTGTTCCATCTCTTTCTTTACCTGATTCATCTATAGCCTCTTCCAATGAAGAGAAAGTTGCTGCTCTTTCAAATCACTTTAGCTGTGTATTTACCGTATTTTCTCTATTTGTGCCCGCTGGGGGAATATTTTCAATACCCTTGAGGAGTATTGAAAAATATTCTTCAATGTGAGAAATATTTTTCAATATGAGGCACTAATAGCTTGATTACAACATTTTATTCTAAAAAAAAGAAGAATCATACCTCGAATTCAATGGAATAATCACTGGAATAGTCATTTTACCACATATTTTTAGCGAATATTCCATGAGTTTATTGGGGAGAGCATTACCTGCTTCCAGGATCCATTCAAGGTACGTCTCGAGCTGAGATATTAGACTGGTAAGGGGATGGGCACTATTGGAGAGGGGGGGGGTTCTACTAGACGGAGGGGTTCTATTTTTCAATGGCTTTATCAGAGGGGGGCACTGTTTAAGGGGGGGGGTACTAATAGAGGAAATACGCTATGCGCGATGATGGAGTTTACCGACTTTCCCTGAACGTGCCACTCATAAGTTAGGCCTTGTAGACTTATCACCCCATATTTTTGAACGCTTTCTACGCAACATGCCAGCTAACACGTCCTAAGGACCTGAAAATATCCCTTCATTGTTTCTAAAACGCTGTGCCACATCTCTTGCACTTCCTCTGTCTATTATTTTCCAGTTTTCTTTTAATTCTGTCTTAGTTCCTTCCGAATGGAAGAAAGCTGTTGTTAAGCTCCTGTTCAAAAAAGGTACTCGCAATGATCCTAGCAACTTCGTCCTATTTCTCTTACCAGTTCTATCTCTAAATGTATAGAACGCATCATAAAATTTTCAATTTCTCCGCATCTCACTGATAACCGAATTATCACTGACATCCAATTCGATTTCGTAGTAAGCGCAGTTCTACATTACAGTTGTTGGTATATAAGAACAAATTGCTTGAGCTTCGTGCTTGAAAAATTACTTTCTATGTGTTGTATATAGACTTCGCCAAAAGCCTTCGATTCTATCTCGCACTCCAAGCTCTTAGCAAAGCTTGCATCCTATTGCATTTCTAATATCTAACTGGTTATGTGACCGTTTTCAAGTAGTCGCGGTTTGACAATGTGTTGTCTCCACCCACTAAAGTTCTCTGTGAAATTGGGCAGGGAACTGTGCTTGGGCCGCTTCATTTCTTAATGTATATTAACGATATATGTGATTTTCTTAGCGATAGGAATAATTTATTCCTTTCCTCTTCGCCGATGACTTAAAAGTCATTGCCATTGATTCCCCTAACGGCAGTCCACTCTCCGATGCCATATCGTCCATCGAAGAATGGGTATCTAGGTGGCAGCTACGAATCAATGCTGATTAATGTGCCTTGCTTCATTTTGGCCCCAACAATCCACGAATTCCTTCATTTATTTTCGGTAGTTCTATTTCAACTCCTCTTTACTTGGGTGTTCTCTTTTCTAACAATCTCTCTTTCCGTCAGCATATAATTGATATCGCAAAGAAAGCTAATATGCGCACCAACTTTCTCGTTTTATGCATCCGTTCACGTTCTTCAAAGACTCTTATCGCCGCCTATAAAACTTATTTTCGTGCAATTGTAGAATATGCCTCTTCTGTATATCATCCGCAGTAGCTGTGTGAAAATAGGCTCGTTGAAAATGTTCAAAAATTTCTTAACGCGCTTTTATGCTCGCTGTATGCTCAATTTTAAATCGTAAGAGGATGCTTGTAAGGAATTCTCTCTACCTACCTTGGTAATGCGTCGCAACATTATATATATTGTTTATCTGGCTTGCAGTTAAGAGGAGTACAAGAAGAATATCGGAAGAAATTAGAGAAATATGACGCAATCAGATATATAAGAGGCCACAACGAGGTGGCCAATAGGTGCTTAGGGCACCTTAGAAAAGAGAGAAAAACCAAACAAAGCAGGAATTATAAAATAAGAGGAAAAATATAGACAGCCAAAATTAACTACGTCGAGAGAGATTGCTTGCTATCAGAAAATATTTTAAATTTGTTCTGGCTCATCTGACTTGCCAATTTCATTATTTTTTCAATCTAAAAGCCTCACGCACCAGGGGTAGATCTTTCAAACTTATTCCTCTCTTCAGCGCTTCTGACAATACTCTAAGATACTACATTTCTCATCAGACTGTCTCTCTTCTCAATAGTCTATTAGATAGAGATTTCTCAACCTCAATTTCAACCTTTATAAATTCTTGGCATGATAAGTTAAAAGATATATATTCTCCATTGTAATTATTTGCAGGGAATTATCCTATCCTAGTTCATGAAACAACTTTAGTGTGTTTAGCTTTTACAATTTTTTTCTCCGATTTACACAGATTTGCATTGATTTGTATATCTATCTATGTTTTGTATTGCATACAAGCAGAGGTGCTAACGGGCTCAAAAAGTTTGGGCCGGCCCAAGGACTCGGCCAGCCCGGCCCGATCCTTTTCCGGGCCCTAGAATTTTGGGCCCGGCCCGGCCCGGCCCGGCCCGTGGTCCCGTTTGAGCCCGAGTTTCAAAAAATTCTGCGGAAAAAAGTCCGATTACTTTTGAAATTCAGAATTTTTCATGCTCGTGCTATGAACATCCATTTTAATGTATAGAAGAAAGAGTTTTAGGGGGAAAAATGACAAATGAAGGAAGATTTGCACTTTACAATGCCACCAACCGTCCTGACTGGACGGCTTTGTGTGCTTATCGGGCCCAACCAACTTTTTATGGGCCGGGCCCGGCCCGGCCCCAGGCCCTGGAAAGTTGGGCCGGCCGGCCCTACGGGCCGGGCCGGGCCGGCCACTTTGTACCTCTGCATTCAAGCCATTGCAATTGCATCTCATTAAGTAAGATCTTGTATGAGAATAAAGAATGAATAAAAATGACAGCTTAATTGAGCTTCCTTAAATATGAACTTTATTAGATAGAAAAAAACAAACATAATACTTGTACTCAGACCCTCCACGAGTAACCACCAGCACCACGACAACCACGACCGCGGCACCGAGGACCACCACTGAAGCGACCACGACAATCACGTTATCGACAACGCCCTCCACGACCACGACGACGCCCACCACGACAACCGCGCCGCCGCTTCCGTGCACGAAGTGCCCGGGACCAAAGTACATGGCGGTACCGTTGGTTGGTGGAATTGTCCTTTAAATAATTGTTTTTATTAATTTATTAATTTATGATACAATTATAATACTATTTGACGGGGGGGGGGGTTGTAATAAAGATAACTAACTTAAACTAATGTAATTATTATTCATTTATTATTATTTGCATTTTCAGTGTGACGAACCAGGAGCCGGCTGTGACGCAAACTTCCTGATGACGGTGCAAGCACCGTGCGTCGCTGCAACTTGTGTGGCTGGTAGCACTATGATCGGAACGAAGGTCAGCTGATGCCCCCTCCTGTCTAGTTGGAGGTTTCCTTCTGGTTATAGCTGCTATCTGTTGATCCATTTTGGCTGTAGGTCAGTTGATGCACACTTATATTATTCGAGGTCTGTTGATGACGCACCTAAAAGGAAGTCTGAACACACGATTTTATACCTATTTTACGAAAACAATATGTTTATTGTTATTTGACAATATATTTTGTACGAATACAAAGTTGACATGAAGAAGCATACGACGCCTTCAAGCAATATTCTTTCACAAATTTATGTATGTACATAAACTTGACATGCTGAATACATTCACGCCGACAACCTGTTGCTCGTGATTTTCAGGAAGGAAAGGACTTTTTTGGAATCTCGAAAGAAGGCATTCGGTGCAGGGAGGACGGCATTACCTTTGAGGACTTAACTGACCCCTTGAAGACCTTCCCGGCCGCAACGGGCACCGTCGTTTGCGTTAAAAGTAAGCAGAGAGATTATTTTTATTAGTGCTTATTTTATTATATAATTCCAGTAATACACACGCATATTTACTTGTGCTACATATTTCCTTTTTTTTCTTCTTCAAATATTTAAAGAAAAATATTGGAATAAAAAAGGAAGATTTCTAACTGCGACATTTTCTCTAGCTTGCTCGACGCCGCCTCTCGGGAACACGTGCACCGACGACGATCTGTTCGATGGGAGATGCAGCGAACCTCTGGTTAGCAAGCATTAAGCATTACGATGGGTGTTGGAATATGTTCTTCTTCTTCTGTCAGTCAAGATGTTCCTTAGAAAGACACATTCCATTCAGCGAGAATTGAAGAGCTACGAACATTAATTTATTATTAATTTATTAAAACAATTATAATTTGCTCACATTTCTTTGTTTATCCAACGACTGAATAATTAATTGTTTCTTGTATTACATGGCGCAAAAGGAACACACACGCACAATGGTTGTTGGTAATAGCTTTTAATATTTCTTATCAAAACCAGTATTTCTATTTTTATGAATCGGTTTTGACGCCCGACAATTTTTACTGGCCTTTTAAGGGGAGTGACATGGCATTTCTCGAATGCACGACTGGTACGCTTGTCATCAACGACATTGAAATGCCGGGCACCGTCCAATGTGCCAAGGGCGTCTATACGGGGCCCGACGGAAAGACTCTGCCTGTTGGCTTCACCGCGCACTGCAAAGAGAATCCTGAAGCAACATCCCCCTAAACCAGGTGTGCACACTTGGGATTCATTCCCCAGTGGAATTCAACCATCATAGTACTAACCTTTTCTGTGTGATCTTTTCGGTATGTCTTCTCCATGTGCTTGCACATTGATTATTCTATTAATTGATGTAAATAATTCAAAATAGATAAGTAAATAAAGTCGAATCAGCAAAAAAAAATGTAGTTGTATGCCATATGTTGAGCCGTTTATCTCTCTGAATTCTAGTAACAAATATATATATCTGGATGTACATATGTTTGAACATAGTTGCAAAGTGGTCACCCATTTAATTACATATCCTAATGTATGCAACAAATTATACACTCGCTGGAATAAAGTAGCTCGTCGAAGTTGCGCACAGGCCTGCCAGTGTTATAGAACAAGGAGTTGCCACCGCTCTCAATGGTGGTAAAACTATGATGAGCCAAGGGGTGACCGGCGTCTCCTGTCTCTTTCTCTCTCTCACTCTCTCGCTCTCTCTCACTCACTCGCTCTCTCTCTCTTTCTCCCAACCGGTGAAAATGTTTTGCCTAGAGAATGAGCAAAGAATGCGAGGGTGAAAGGAGAGACTATTATCAAAGTCTGGCAGGAGACGCCGCAATAGCAAGACGTGGCAGAGATGGGGAGAGAGTTGGAGAGAGAGAGAGTGGAGGGAGAAAGAGAGAGAGAGAGAGAGAGAGAGAGAGAGTGAGTGGAAAAAGAGATAGAGAGAGTGAGGGAGAGATAGAGTGGAAGAAGAGAGAGAGAATGGGGAGATAGAAGTAGAGAGCGAGAGGAGACCCCCGGCCACTCCTGTTTTATCATTCTCATCGTGTGATTTGGCGCAGTATGTTGTGAGCTCGCTCGCTGTTTTGTGCGTCTAACTACAACCGGTGCAAATGTTTTGCCAAGAAAAAGATTAGTAGAGCGCGCAAATTAGTCAGGGCTCACATTGGGGGATCGCTCAAATCGAAGGGGAAGAGACGATAAAACAAGACTTCACCGAGAGGTAGAGAGTGAGTGCAGAGATAGAGAAGCAAAGAAAGTGAGAGAGAGAGAAAGAGAGAGCGAGAGAAAGAGGGATTGAGAGCAAAGATTGAGAGAGAGAAAGCGAGAGAGAGAGAAAGAGATAGAAAGCGAGTGAAAGAGAGAAAGAGAGGTGCTGATCCATTGCCAAGTTCTGGCATGCTTGACTCGATGTGACCGGCGTGGTGCACAGTTTGCAAGGGTGCCTCTCGCGCCCTTATCCAAGAATGAGAGAACTTAACAAGTACATATACATTGACATATATGTATGTATATGAAACGCGCAAAGTTCAAAGTGTGTTCTCGCAGTGCAGATAAAGTTTTGAGCATGCGCCGCGCTATTGTGGAGGAATCGAAACGGCTGCAGCATGGCAACATTTTCGGAGAATTAAAATAAACACATATACTGTTTTTTTATGTTTTTATATTATACTAAAAAATCTAGAAATTTGTTTTCATGAAGTATGTTTAAATTAAAATATTATTCAGCACGAATGTTTTTCCATATGTCTTTCGTTGTATCCGGTGTTTTTCTCGTCGGCCTCCTCATTCACCATCACGCGGGCTCTCGACTCTTCTTGCTTTCTCCTTGTTGTCTGGTTTCACCTTGTTGGAATGAATACGGAATGTGAAAGAAATTACCCAAAAACAAAACAGGAAAAGCTAACTTTTGAAATGCTATTGTTTTTTTCTTTCTTTCCTGCGATGGCTGACGATTGGTTGCTCTTCCTCTAAACTTCTCGAAAGGGCACGAAATCGATGTGAAAGTGTTTCTTCATCGTCTTGCATGCTTCTCTTCCATTCTTCGCTCGCACTTCTCATTCTTCTGCAACTTCAGTAGTTGCCCCCATCCATCAATGATTCTACGCTCTCCGCCACTCCAGCTTCTCCTCTTCTTCCCGTCGGCAAACGCTGCGCGGTTTCTCGCGCAAGTCGCGCACATTTTCACCGACTTTTTCGAGCACTTTAACCCTTCGCAGCTAAGGTAGCGCCCCTTTTCTTCTTGTATTTCTTTTATTTACAAAGTAATCAATATTCGTTATGAAAAGTAAAAAGTATAGAACTAATAGAATGGCAAAAAAAATGTAATATAATAAATTTACTTTGTAGAGTCTCCACAAATTGGTGCTCGGTCGGGGCATGTGATGGAGACAACATTTTTGTCTACAGCAAATGCTTCGAGAGTGAATGCTTCGTACAACTTCAGGTATAAAAAATAATTATTTGTAAAAAAAGAAGATTGCATTAAGTCAAAATATTTGTACAAAAAAATGAAAACATCTGGTGACCTTTTCAGGACTGGATCAAGCTCTTCATCCTCATTTTCCTTGTCATCGTTGCAGTTTGCGCGGTCATTCGAATTTTGCGCGCGATCTTCCCTCAGTAACTCTTGTATGTGAAAAATTATATAAGTAGTTTTTTAATCGCGTAATAAAAATCCGTAAATTAGATATCTATTCAATATATCGTTGGAAATGCTTAAGAACAATTGTGAAGTACATAGAAAGGGCCCAGAATGGTCGCCCAATAAATTAGCATTTGATGCATTTCCTTCTTTTCGATCGTATCAAATTTCTCATTTCTGAACGCTAAAAAAAAGGATGCCATTAGTTCGCTGTTTGAACTGTCTCCTCCAATTTCCGTGTGAATTGGAAGAGTACATACTACATACGCTCCGTTCTTCATTTTCTTTTATTTCTTCCCGACTTACTGTCCCCTATCGTCTGCTTCATCCCAAGAAATAGGATAAAGAAATTTGATCTATTTCATGAAATTAGCGCGTAGCTTGTGAGAAAAAAAACGACAAACTGGCTTTAAAGAACTACAAACAAGTCTACCTGTAATGATTACATGACGTGCAAATAGTGCATCAACACCCCACCAAGATTTCCAGAATTACATGCGAATTGTGACACTGGAAGCACTAGTCCAGCTGATTAGTTAAAAAGAAGAAAGCTTGACAACATCGTCAATCTCTTTACTCTGGCATTGCAACATTTCAGAAGGGCGTCGGCGAAGAGATGAAGAACGCACCAGAGGAGGCAAACGAGAATGATAGAAGCCAGAATTACCAGCGACAAGCACACCAGCATTAAATTTCTAGATTTTTTAGTATAATATAAAAACATAAAAAAACAGTATATGTGTTTATTTTAATTCTCCGAAAATGTTGCCATGCTGCAGCCGTTTCGATTCCTCCACAATAGCGCGGCGCATGCTCAAAACTTTATCTGCACTGCGAGAACACACTTTGAACTTTGCGCGTTTCATATACATACATATATGTCAATGTATATGTACTTGTTAAGTTCTCTCATTCTTGGATAAGGGCGCGAGAGGCACCCTTGCAAACTGTGCACCACGCCGGTCATTCGAATCTCAAGCATTCGAATCTCAAGTGTAATTGCAGCGAGCAAACGATTTTGTTCCAGTGAACATATAAACGACCACATCTTTTCTTGCAGTTTAAACGCAATTAAATCAAAAAATCTTATCAAAAGATATGGGTATATAAAGTCTCCTGTAATTTGGAAAAATCTTTTCAGGCTTGGTGAAGCATTGCTGAAGGAGATTGATCAGAGAAAACGTGAAATTGTGTACTTATTTCATAACTTTATTTTACCGAAATGAATAGTTGTTAACAAGCATGGGGAATCGTAGTAGAAGTGTGGAAAGAATATGGTAGATCAATACAAATGAAATTTCAAAATGATGACAGGAAGACATTGTCCATTTATGAGAGCATGGAGAGAATGCAAAATAAGGAGAATGAACTGAAACTGCTGAATGACCGAAATAGACAGAAAAGGCTCCAGTTTCATGCAGCAAGTTCGCGCTCGCCTTGATCCCCCGGAGAACTCGTTGAACAAGCCAATCCCTCTGATGGAGAAGAGTGCCTGCGGCATTCCTTGCCCTTCCCTGAGTGTACCATTCATCCACATATCAAATGTTACATTCATTCGCTGGCCAGCCATTCGCCACTCGAAGCAGCCTTCAGTACGCACGTCGACCGCCTGCAAAGGCACTTTTAAGGAACTGCCCGATGGGAAAGCAATCAGCCTGTGCCTTGGTGCTGCGAGAAAACAAAAGAAAAATGCACGTGCCTCGCAGTCTTCGTGCCTGAATGCGCCGACAAAGCAGTCACCATCAGGCCCCTTCAGGCCATTCCTCTCCAAAATCGCCCGGAAGGCGCTCTTACTCGAGAAGATGGCTGTAAGACGCACCAAAAGTCAATCTTTAATTTTTGCCTGACATATATTTACATTAGAATAAATTCAAATATTTAAAAGTTAATTATTTTTATTTTAATGCAATAACCATTTCCGTAGCCCATCGGACACGCTTGCGGCTCGCTGGATTCGGACATATCGCTGATCATGACATGACGGTTCTGCCAGATGACAATATCCATGCCGTTGAGGTCGAGCCAGGCCGAGTGAGCCAAAGAGGCACACTGGAAGAGGAGGAGCAGGTGCCTTTGGAACATCTTTACGGACACCTTCTTGCTACAACGAGGACATCAAGATCAACTAAACGGGCTAGCAAATCTTGAGAAGAAGAAAACTGTAAGAAAGCAAAAATTCGGCTTTTATGCCAAACTTTTTGACTTACCTTTCGCTTTTCTGCTCTCCCTTTCTATTCTCTTTTTCTCTCAATGCCACGCGGCATGAAGAAATGAATCATAAAATGATACAAATGTAGGAACATATGTATGTATGTATTTATGTATTTCTCATTCTTTTTCTGTCTGACTGTATATTTTTTCTTTCTCTCTCTCTCAAAATGCGCGCGACTTGCGCGAGCCTTTGCCGACGGAAAGAAGAGGTGAAGCTGGAGCGGCGAGCATTTAATCATTAAAATGAGAGCGACTGCTGAAGTTGCGGAAGAATGAGAAGTGCGAATGAAGAATAAAGGAGAAGCATGCAAGACGATGAACAACACTTCGATTTTGTGCCCTCTCTAAAAAGAACAGCCATCGTTGAAAATTTTTCTCATTCTTCACACATCGAAGAAAAGAAAAACTCTCCCCTATTTCAGAAGCCTTTTTTGTTGCTTGATTTCTTTCGCATTGAGTACATTCCATGAAGTTCATCAGAATTGTCTTTATCGACGACCATGCAGAGGAAAGAAGACAAGGAAGCCTGATGGCACAAAAAAACTGGGGAAGGGAACAAGGTATAGAATAAAAGAAAAGAAAAAAACTATTTATCGAGTTTTTAAAGAATAGAATGTTAATTTTAAAAATAAATTTTTTTTTATTGACTGGCCAACTGCTGTCATTTCGATTATTTCAGCAATGGTGTGGAGTGCGTTCAAAAGTTTTATGAATACCGAAGTCAAACTTTGTACCTTTCATACAGTGACATTAGTTTTGTCAAGCAACTATCTATAAAGTGTTCTTTTTCAATTTAAATATACGCGAAATTGTGAGTCGTTACGAATGATCTGCTCGAGAAGAAATCGGAGTCTTCGCATTGTCTTCTTATTACGTAGTTATGACAATTTTTCACGTTGCAACACTCAGTGTTCTAAACGATACGATAGCGAATACTCGCTTGTTGCTTGTAGAACTGTTCCCTTGATCTGAAATTTTCAAATGCGTAGGTTCGACTCACAAATTTCTCGCTTGTTTTGCAAATTGTTGTTGTCGTTTTCCCCGCACCCATTTTCTGGCTGCGACCACACCTCACACTATTATTAGCTCCATAACCGGCTGTTCGGCATGATGATGAACGGCATATAAATAGAATACCACGTATGTATACGTACGTATATTGCATGAACACAAGGTAAGCATAAGTACTCAAATTAATCAAGAAAAACTAGCAGGTTATGTACCGAAATAATTTAGAGGGAGAACAAAAGATTCATTAAAATCCAAAAAAATATGCCAATTCTGCTCACTGTAAAGAATACTTTACTCTGAAACGTCATAATTTCTTGGATGCTTTCAGATTTTGAAGTCTCCTTTAAGTTATATCGTACAGACGTGAACTAATGAAGAGGCAGGCCTAGTCTGTGTTCATCTTCAGAAGGAAGCAGCGTGAATTCTTGTCACTGAGAACGTACAGATATGTATGTAAATATGTACAAGCTTCTGTGCGGAAAGCTTACACAATTCTTGTCACAACTCTTCTGCTGCTCTTTTTTGTTTTATATGTCGAATGAAGCCAATTTGCGAGTCAACAAGAGTTTAGCTTTCTCTGATATGAAGCGGGAAAGGTTCAAATGGTACCCTCAAGTCAGAGATTCTCTGCCTGGGGTGTGCCCTCGAAGGTGTCCCTGGAAGAGATGGAAGATGGCATATGCGTATCACGAGGATGCATGGATTCTCTGAAGAGAGAGAGAGAGAGAGAGAGAGACTAAAAGTGAGAGAGAGAGAGAGAAGAGCACAACAAGATACACGGCACTCACACCCAGGTCACAGAAGGCACAAGACTAACAATAAGGATTTTCCTCGCCCTCTTCCCATCTCTCACTATATCTCGCTCTCTGTCTATGTCGCTATCACTCTCACTCTCTCACTCTCACACACACTGTCTCTCTCTCTTTCTCGCACTCTCCTCCCACCAACTCTCTTCTTGCCGTTGTTGCCTGCTAAAATATGTACATATGCATGGCAATCTACTCTTTGTTTCCTCTTCACTCTCTTCTCTGTGCTCTTTCTCTCCTCTCTCTCTCTGTCTACTCTTCTCCTTCTCGTAACCTTATCCTCTCTTCTACTCTCTAGCTTGCTCTCCCTCCTCTCTCCCTCGCTCTCTCTCTCTCACACTCTCTCTCTTAGTCTCTCTCACTCACTCTCTCTTTTCTCATCATTTCTACTGACCACCTGTCCGATAACACTTGCTCTGCCTCTTCAGCGGCACTCATATAAAGGCTCCAGAGGCGATAGAAAGGAAGGCAGCATGGATTCTGTCATTCTGCACCGATGAGTGAGTGATAAGATGTACTATCTTTCATAAGACTTTGTAGCCGGGCTGCAAAACGTATTTCTTATAACAAATACATTTAGCAGCACGGCAACATTTCCCTCTGTCCCTGATAGTGGAATGAAACTTGTAAATATATATGTGTGTATATTAATATTTATGTATTTATAGAGCGAGCAACTCAACATTTTCATTACATCTGACATTTTTACTAGTTCTCTAAATCGTCATCTCATTTCTTGTGAACATTGTCCTTTCCGCCCATGTCATACTAGATAGCTGACATGGACGTCGTTGGACAAAACTTAAATTCCGCTCTCCGTTTAACAGTCACCGAATCTTTCGATTGTCGTTCTCTCTCTCTCTCTCTCGTACTCTCCCTCTCTCTCCCTCTTTCTCTCTCTCCCTCTCTCTCTCCCTCTCTCTCTCCCTCTCTTGTTGCATGGCTTGCTCCTCTTTTCTGAAGACATCGTCGTGACCGAGATCGTACCGTGTGATATGGTCGGACATATGAGAAAGAGAAAGAGCGACGGAGAGAGTGATAGAAGGGGAGTGAGAAAGAGAGAAAGAGAGAGAGAAAGAGAGAGAGAGAGAAAGAGAGAGAGGGTGAGGGGAGAGATAACGAGCAATCCTTGTATTAGAGACGAAAGAGAAACGGAAAATATGGCGGAACGATGCAGTTGCCATAGATATGTATTTGTGGACATTTGTAGAGACAGGATGGACGTTAAAGAAATTGTAAGGGTGTTTGAGTTTTCCTAAAGACGAAGAGAGGCTCAAGTAAAAAATACAGAACGCAAAGAAGACGGAGAGAGAGAGGAAGAGAGAGTGAGATTTAGAGAGACGGGGTGAGAGAAACATGATGAGGCGAGAGGGAGGGAGATGATATAGAGAGAGAGGGAGAGAGATGAGAGAGACAGAGAGAAAGAGAGAGGGAGAGAGAGAGAGATTGAGAGGGAGAAAGAAGTAGCCAGATAACCGAAGAGCGGCTAGGTGTGATTTTGTTTGCTCATCCACTGCCGGCTTCTCTCTGCTTCATCTCCACTCTTGTGCTTCAGCTGTTCTCTCCTCTCCTATCTCTCTCTCTCTCTCTCTCTCTCTCTCTCTCTCTCTCTCTTCTCTCCCGTCTCATTCTATCACCCTATTTCTTTTCCTCTTTTTCTCTCTTCTCTCTCTCCTGTTGTTCCCTACTAACCTTGGACTCTTAAAAATTCCTCATCCCCTTCTACTCACAACTTTATCTTTCTCGACTTTTTTTTCTTACGCTCTCTTACTCTTATAAAGGTACGTGACCCAAATATCAAAAATGAACGGTTGTGAAAATGAAACTCTCTCTTTCCGCCGTTCACACCTTTATAGATTCCAGTTCTGCTAAGTATTAAAAAGATGATTCAAAAGATCATCGAAACATTGCATTCACTTGTGTACGCCTTTCTCACTCACTTTCCTCGTTATCACAACTTTTTCCCTCTGATGACCTGAGGAGTACTTCATCTTGGACACATAGTGAAATGTTGTGCTGTCCAAATAATCTTGTTACTAGTAGCACATTTCGGATGTTTCCTCTGCCTATGCCGCGACTCCGTATTCTTCGGACATTTTATTTGTCCGTTTGCCTTACTTAAATACTTGGCCGCATCATTGTCTGCGTCTCTCGCTCAGCCTCACTATCTCGCTTTTACGATTTTGAGGGCAAATTTCATGAAACATGCACACGTTGCTAGGAGGATATACTAGACTAGATATTGTTTCGCACTGCTCAAGACTAGAGTAATAGCATTCTATTCTTCCTTATCTCTCTCTCTGTCTCTATTTCTCTCTTTCTCTCTCTCTATCTCGCTCTCTCTCTTTCCTTGCTCTCCCTCTCTCTCTCTCCTACTCTCTTTCTCTCTCGCTCTCGCTATCTCCCCTCCCAATTTTCTCACTTGTTTTTAGTGAGTGATAAGTGCTGCCTTTGCCGTGTGACCATTGATAACGTGCACTTTCTCCCCTTTATCGTCTGTGTCTCTTCCTCTTCCACACTCTCTCGCCCTCCAGAAAATCCCGCCTCCATTGCGTATTTATCTTGCGTGACTGATGTTTTCGCTGCCTATCTCCTTCTTTTTTTTTTTTTACAAAATTGGAGCCCTTATTACTGTATTTGTCTGTGAAGTGAGTAATAGGAAAGTAAAAGAATTCTTCGACATGTTAGTTTTGTTATCGCACATATTTTAATCGTTCTAATCCATATCAATTATGAACAGAGAGACATACATACATGTTTTGTATTCGCATGTTTTGATCTACTTACCTCAAGAGATCACTAAATTCTGGATAATTCTTTAGAGACTGAATGTCTTAACCACGACTCTGCCTTCCATTTCTTCATTCAATGTTTTTCGCAATCTCAGAGATAAGAACATACGATGCGTGATGAATTCTAGAGTCCTTTTACTCGCCATATGTCGACAGACTTATGTCTGCATTCCTCTAAGAAGTTTCTAAGCAGCTGAAATCGGTCCTTCGTTTCGCTCCCCCCCTCTCTCTCTCTCACTCTCTCTCTCTCTTTCCCTTCTCTTTTTTTATCTCGGTCTTTCTCTTTCTCTCTCTTTCTTACTTATCCTCTCTCTTTCTTTTTCGCCCTCTCTCACTATTTATCTCTCTTTCTCTCGTTCCGTCTGTCTCTCATTCCCTCTCTCTCTATCTCTCTCTCTCTCTCTCTCTCTCTCTCTCTCTCGCTTCCTTTCCCTCCTTCCTGCACAGTGTGACGTCTTACTCGGAAAGTTAGAAAGTTTTCTCTGGCATCCAAACACATTTTGTGCTTAGTTGGGAAGGACACTCTTGAGACATGTAATCTGGCCAAATTCTTGTGTTCATCCTAACACTAACGAACAAAGCAACTTTTACTTCTCTTTGCTGCGTCTCATTTCTATGTATCAATGCTAAAAATAATTTTATGGAAGTATTTACCCACATAATTATGTATTTTCATATATAGATATATGTATATAGAATTGTTTCACAAACATGACAAGCTAATAGTAAGGGAGGGGTATGATGCTCCCCTTCGTCTATGGGTTGGGGCCATCTACCGCAACAGTCGCTTTCTCTAGTTTGACTGCAGTGGAACTGCGGTCGGCATTCAACGTGTTCCGCACAGTGGGCACGGGTGCACGGAATGTTATTATTTCATTTGCTCTCTCTCTCTCTCACTCTCTGTCTTTCTCTCTCACCCTCTCTCTCTCTCTCTTTCTTTCTCTCTCTCAGCTTCTGTCTCTTTCCTTGCCACACTCTCTTTCTTTCCCTCTCTTTCTATCCATCACCAATTTCTCTTTTACCAGATGAGAGCAGCCGTCACTCACTACTAGTTCTTGTTTTCCTCGCTGATCCTCGGCAGTTTCCAATTTAGTCTCTATTCCTTTCACGCCCTCTCTTCTCTCTAATTCATTCTTTCTCTCTCTTTCTCTCTCTCTCACACTCTCTCTCTCTCTCTCTCTTTCTCTCTCTCTTTCCACCCCAATTGTTTCGCCTCTTCACCGCACAGGTCCACAGTGTTCACTCCTTTCTCGCTATTACAATTGGCCTTGTTATTCGATGATTTCTACAAGTTCTCGTCTTTCTTGTTCTCATTCCAAATTGTTCTGGACACTTCGCTGATACGAGTTGGTGAAACTTCTGAACATTTCTATAAATGCAAACGAGAACGCAGCACTCTACTCATATGATACTATATAGTGTGTACAAATGTGCATACATAACTTGTACAAGCAGAGTAACTGGGTCAAAAACAAGCAAGCAATCTTATAGCCAATCCCGTCGCTCTCTCCCAATTTGCTCCCTTCTTGGTCGCTCGCTTCACGTTTACTAGATAGAAGGCAGCCTTGACATCTCCGTGTGCAAGGGAAGGTTGTCATCAAGAGAGAATGAAAGAGACAGAGAGAGAGAGAGAGAGAGAGAGAGAGAAAGAGAGAGAGAGAGAGAGAGAGAGATTCTTAAGCATTTCTATTTATGTGCAGACATCTGAATGATAGAAATTTAGTATATACTCCGCCCGTGCGTAATAATTCACTATTTTATTTTGCTAACTGATAATCTTTTAATAATTCACCATATTAAAGTCAATTATTTATCAATCTTCAAACTGCGAACTTCGCTTTGTAGATAAAAGACGTTAATATGTATGCATCGTTGAGTTTCGGCGTGTATCAATGAAAGTTACCTATGAAAGTCCCTCACAGGAGCAATGGAAGAATATCTGTACGATTTCGCCATTGGCCTCTTCACGATTCTCAAGGTATTGACAATTTAAAAGAAACCAACAGTATTTTTTATGTTTTAAATAAATAAGTATGTAAATATATACATACATATAATTTACATTTTGTTAAATTTTTCCTTCCCTAAAATGCTGCCCACGACCAGGTGATCCTGATAACTCTGATCGCATCAGTTAGAGCGCTCATCCCGAACGGAGTTCTTCCACGCAAATCAGTCACTGGTTCGTGTCAATCTTTTTTGTTTTTCTTTTTCTTTTTCTTTTGGCATGAAAATAATAACAAAGTCTATTTATTATAAAATGGCATTGTAATTATCTAGTATATATTTCACACATATTTCAGGAGATGTCTGCCTGATCACGGGCGCCGGCAGCGGACTTGGCCGTATGATGGCCATCGAGGTCTGCTAATTAGTTTATATTGTTCAATTAATTAATTAATTATTTATTTATCTTGTTTATATACATACATTTTCAGCGGAAAGCTTGTTGACAACCTCCAAAAATAGCGCTTCGAAACTAACAATAAATACATTTTGGACAGCAGTCTACTCTTTCATTCCTTAAAAAAATGTAATGCATGATAGCCAGCACCTTGTCGGTTCTTGTTATCACTTGGTTTCTCCTTTGAATGCAATGATTTGCTTGGCCACGAGACGGCAGTGCATAATTCTGGGCGTTGAAAAGATCTTCGAGTTCTCAACAATGTTTGTTTGCGCGCGAAAATTACACTCTTCAAATATGAACGAATTGATGTCGTCATGGAAAACGCTTTGTGATGGAGAGATGTGAGAGAGAGAGATAGGAAGGGTGAGAGACTGAAGAGAGATAAGACACGGGCTGCAATCTGAGAGAGAGATAGGAAGGGTGAGAGACTGAAGAGAGATAAGACACGGGCTGCAATCTGAGAGAGAGATAGGAAGGGTGAGAGACTGAAGAGAGATAAGACACGGGCTGCAATCTGAGAGAGAGATAGGAAGGGTGAGAGACTGAAGAGAGATAAGACACGGGCTGCAATCTGAGAGAGAGATAGGAAGGGTGAGAGACTGAAGAGAGATAAGACACGGGCTGCAATCTGAGAGAGAGATAGGAAGGGTGAGAGACTGAAGAGAGATAAGACACGGGCTGCAATCTGCAAGCGACTCTTTTCTTATTATGCACAGGAATTTTATAGATCTCTGTCAATGCTTCAGACTCTGTAAATATGCAGTCCTGGCGTTTTTTAAATATTTATTTTGTTTCATTTGCCACATATTAAACTTCCCTTTTAAGCCTTTAGAGCTCTTTGTAAAAAAAAAGGTTGTAAAAAAGGAAAAAAAACAAAACAACAAGTGCTACTAACTAGCAACAAGAAAAGGAAAAAAGAAAAGAGATTTTTGGTGAGCTTTGAACATTTCTACTTCTTTTCCAGTTCGCCAAGCTCGGCTGCACTCTCGTG
This sequence comes from Allodiplogaster sudhausi, assembly GCA_945643635.1. Taxonomy (NCBI): domain Eukaryota; kingdom Metazoa; phylum Nematoda; class Chromadorea; order Rhabditida; family Diplogasteridae; genus Allodiplogaster; species Allodiplogaster sudhausi. Next base: position 2,537,036 of record CALZFC010000248.1, read on the forward strand.
CTCTGGGACGTGAACACGAAGGGAAATGAGGAGACCAAAACGCTCCTATCCAAAACGGGCGTCAAGGTGTATAATTTTATAAATTTTAATTTTTTATTTATGATCATGAAGAACACTAATGGTAAGATGTGCTTCATAAGCACAGAACAAGTGTTATACTAGCAGACTAACTAAACATATTTATTAAACGCACACTTTTTCTTAAACCTAATTATGTCTAGGAGGAATTTGATCTTTTTCCAGGTTCACACTTACACGGTCGATCTGTCGAACCGCGAGGCGCTGAACGCGACAGCCGAGAAGGTCAAGAAGGAGGTCGGCCGGGTCGACATTCTGGTAGGCGACAGTTTTTTTATTAGCTTCATTCCCGAAACAGTAGTTAGATTAGTAAGAACAATAATCCTAAAAAGTATTTTAAGAAGCACGAAACTCAACCGTAATCTATTTGAATGTTCCTAAGCATTATAATCGTTCGAAGTCAATCTAAATTCCATGCTCTCAGGCAAAAGGGCGCGAATTCAAGAATGATTTTTTAGCTCCTTTAAGTTTTCGAATAATAATAATAATAGACATTTCTAGATCAACAACGCCGGCATCGTGACGGGCCGCAAGATCTTCGAGTGCCCGGACGAACTCATGGAAAAGACTATCGCCGTCAACTGCAACGCCAATCTCTTCGTACGATTATTATTGATTTTATATGCATATTTGTTATGAAGGAAATTACGGATATATCCGTTGTAACCAACTCTATTTTTTCTATCTTAAAGATGATGACACTTTTCTTCTTGACAGACCGCGAAGCAGTTCATTCCCGGAATGCTCGAGCGAAACCACGGACACATCGTCACGATTGCGTCGATCGCCGGCAAGACTGGCGTCGCTGGACTGGTAAATTTAATCCACGTTTAAACTTGTCGCCAAATTTTATTAAACCTTCACTTGTAAATGAAAAACAAGTAATTGGAGAGAAAATGAGGACAACGTACAGTCACGCCCAACATTTCAGGTACATACATTACTTAGATTAATTTAAATAATTTCAACTGGAATTTTAGCGATATTAGGCACTTTTACGCAGTTTCTTGTGTTTGCTAGGGTGGTTTTTGACATGCTGAACAAGTACATGCAGTCAGATTTTAAAAATAATCTGAAATGACCGTTTAAAAACGAATTGGGCAGGTTTTAGGAGGGTCATGGCCGTCTTTTAGGTGCCGTCGATCTTGTGTTATCGAAGGCAGCTAAAACACGGCCATGGCCCTCCTAAAACCTGCAGAATTCATTTTTAAACGGTCTTTTCAGATTCTTTTTAAAATCGGACGGTATGTACTTGTTCAGCATGTCAAAAACCACCCCAACAAACACAAGAAACTGCGTAAACGTGCCTAATATCGCTCAATTTCCAATTGAAATTATTTAAATTAATCTAATTAATTTATGTCCCTGAAATGTTGGGCGGGACTGTACGTACATATCGCAATGGAAAATTTACGTGATCGTTCCAAGAAACAGTAAGTGACGGGAAATTCAAATGTATGTTTCTGCCAGGTCGACTACTGCGCGTCGAAGCACGGCGCCGTCGGCTACCACGAGTCGCTGACGGCCGAGCTGCGACATCTGAAGAAGGACGTCAAGACGACCGTCGTCTGTCCCTTCTACATCGACACCGGCATGTTCAGCGGCGTCGTCACCAAGTATGTCATTTCAAATCTTCCAATTTCCGTGCTTTAGCCAGAGAATTAAATTTGTAGGACTACAATGGGGAATTCAAATATGCACGATTTATTTACATTTCTTCTATTTTCAGATTATTTTAAAGTGTCCCTGGCATAACGCATGTAGGTGAATATTTATTTTGCAATAGACAAAACAAGTATTGAACACTTTATGTGCGATAATGTTGGCGACTAAGTTTATGGTTAGTTCAAATAATTTAATAATAATAATGATGTTAATAAGTAATAATAATAATATTCCAAAGGTCGCCCGGCCTTATGCCGATCCTCGAGCCGGCCTACGTGATTGAGTGCATCATGGAAGCAGTGCTCACAGAGCGAGAGGAGGTGCAGATTCCGCGCTTCATGTACTTTGTCAGCGCGTTCCTCGGGTCAGTCTCCTCATTTTCCCCTTTGTATCTGCTATCTCTCTCTCTCTCGCTTTTCTTTCTCTTTCTCAATCGAGGTCTCTCTGTCTCGCTCTCTTTCTCTCTCTCACTCTCTTTCGCAATCTCTCATTCCCTCGCCTTCCCTCTCTCTTGCTCTCTCACCGTGCCTCATTCTTCTCTATTCCCCTCTCACTCTCTCATTTCAGCATTCTTCCCAGCGAAGCCAAGCACATCCTCTCCGACTACTATGGCGCCAACGACACGATGGAGAGCTTCACCGGCCGCAAGGGAAAAGTTGCCTAATTGGACAGCCGAACTGTCTTTAATAAATGCATTCAAATAGGTTGAGAGAATCTAGACTACATATTTGTTTGCCTAACATCATCGTTGTATTATTCGCTTTAGACACACTTTACCTAACGATTAATTGCCTGAATTTGTGAATTGATCGACTGAAAACAATCGAGGCGTTTTATATACCCATCATAACCCTCATTCTTCGCACTTTAAAAGTCGTCGCTTGGTAGACTGCTCTAATTGTAACATTGTTCCAAGTTGTTCAGATGCGTGTGACATAAATATACGTGTTTTTTGGCTAATAAACTACCGAATCGAAGAATCCTGCTGCCTTTGCCCTTGTTGTAGATGTTTCTACTATTCAACAGGTCATAGAGCACGAAAACAGCTTTATCGAGCAAACTAATAATTTCTAATCAACATTCGCTCTATCCTATGATATATTCTCTCTAACATTATTCCAAATTGATCTACTCTTCCGTATCTGTCTCTTGGCAGAATGTCACGTAGTCAAAGATGGCCACCGGCGTTAGGAATTCAATGTATCGACGGGCATCGATCCACTCTTCTCCATCAACAGTCAACGACGAGAGTTCGCGTGAATATCGCGCCTCAAGACAGCTGATTAGGTTTTAATGGAGCCAAACTGCATCATAGATATCGTCAAAAAAGTTAAAAGAGAATGCGGTGGTTTCGTGCTCGTTTAAAGGAGCATTCCGGGGACATCGTGTCTTCCGGCGAGAGAGTGAACAATTGGAGAGAGTATGTCTGTGCTCCTCTCTCTCATCGCATACTACCTCGTTCTCCTGATCTCCTGAGAATCGCTACCTCGTTGGGCGCGATTCTCAGGAGAGCAGTTTTAAAAGCACTTTCCATTTACTAGGTAAAAAACAACCAGTAGAAATAATGACGAGAAAAATATAAATGATTTTAGACCTGATAAAATAAGTGAGTGGCCCTTTCGTCGTCTGGAGAATGCAAAAGAATGCGGAGGACCAATCGACCGGTGGCGTCTTCGAGTGTCTTCAATTTATTATTATTTTTTTTATTTTTGGTAAATATTTATTTCGGTTAATTGCGCCAACCGTTTTAAAGGAGATAAAACCCAAACTATAAGCAATCTGAATTTTCATGACTATTATATTTGCTACTCTACATAGTATCTCAGGGGAAAAGCGCGAATTTAAACGTGAGTTTTTGGTCAATGTAAACTAGCGCACCTCAATGACAAAGCCGGCCGCCGTGCGCAGCTCGGTGATGTCGGAGACGCCGAGCAGAAGTATGGTCGAGAGCACCACTTCCGTGTGCTTCAACAAGGCACTTTTATTGCTTTCTTCAAAGATATAAAAAAAAGTTTTTATACTTAATTTTGCTTGATTGAAGGCTTCAAAATTATACCATTTTCTCAGACATTCACACTATTCCGCCTCTGTATAGTCTTTGTCTTCAAATGAAAAAGATAAAATTAAATTACAATTAACAGATATTCTTACCGAAGAATAGACACGAACATTCCGCGCCGGCCCAGCGGTCAATCTTGCTTCTCGATCTCTGAAAGTATTTTGATGATTACTCACTCCCTTCGACAACCAATATCTTCTCTCTCTTTCTATCTTCCCCTTTCATTCTCCCTCTCTTCTGTCACTCTCTCTCTCTCTCTCTCTCTGTCCCTGTTCTCTAACTCGTGCAACAGAATGAGCTTCCTTAGCTGCTCGACGACCTCTGCTACCCAGACTCCGCCCATTAGACGGCGACACTCCGGTGAACAGAGGGCGCACTCGCGCTGCGGTCTCTCTTCTCAAACGAGAAAAGGAGGCCATTGAAGAAGCCAAATATTCATTTTGAATTCGCGCCATTTCCCTGATTGTGAGACACAAGGGCGAGAGAGAATGCGACTTAAACAGATGCGATTGGTTAAGGAAAATTCAAACAGATTTTTTAAGTTACAGTACTCTAAGCAACTAATCAATAAGCGCACTTAAATGTGAAAAAATTAGAAATCGGTAGTAAATGAACATGTCTAATAGAAAAAAGAAAACTGGTACCAAATTCTTCCAATTCCTCCGAAAAGCGCTCGCCTAGAGACGCCGCCCACTCTGGCAGAGGTTGCGAGAAGAGGCGCAGCTGGCGGAAGTTGTCAGCGACATCGGCAAGAGAGGACAATGTCGACTGAAAGGAGGACTTCTACGATCTCTTTTCTAATTCAATAGACCGCTGTGCGGGTCGAGTCGTGAATTAGCATTAGACATTAAAATATCTCTAAACAATACTATTATGAAAATGTCTGTAGCAAAGTTATGCTTTTTTTTGCCTCTATTTCTGTATTTGCGACAATCTTGTCGATCAAGTCCGCCTTCTCTTCAAGGAGTCGAGAAATTGTCGGCAGTGAGTTCGTCTTGGAGCGGATTGGATCCCAGACTGGAAATGAATGAAAACATTTTGAATTTATTTGGAGAAAAAGAGAAAAAAAGAGAGATAGTAAAAAGATGAAGAAGGAAAGAAAGAGCAAGAGGGTAAGAGTGAGAATAGAAACGAAGAGAAAGAGAGACATAGTAAAAAGAATAGAAGCAGAGAAAAAGAGAGAGAGAGAGAATGAGAGTGAGAGAGTTAGTAAAAGATGTAGAGGAGCAGAGAGAGAGAGAAAGAGAGACATAAAAAAGTAGAGAAGCAGAGAAAGAAAGAGAGAGAAGAGGGAGACCGATCTCATTCCTCGCGCACTCTTCCACTGCATACATGCGTAGCAGCGGATCGTCGATCTCGATCTCCACTTGGAAGATGCTTGTGAAAGCGTCTCTTATGTGCTAGGAAAAGAAGTTTATATTGAAATCATATATCTTCCTTTTCACAATAAATCAATTTAAAGAATTGTCTTTAAAGAGTCTTTAATTAAAAAAAAACTATACTATATTTTTTTAGTATCCAGCAAGTTCTCCTGACCTTGGCCGTCTCTAGGCATCTCTCGGCTGAGCTTGAGAGAACATTGAGTGACATGAGGTGCTCGCCACCGTAGGTCGTCGACAGCTGGCGCCCGAGCCTTTTCGCTTCCTCCTCGCCAATCTTCACTATTGATTTATTGGTCATTTTATTTCTTTATTTATATGGTTTAGTATTACTTATGCGATTATCCAAAAAGGAATTTTTATTTATTTCGATACAACAGCACAAATATGTGAAGGAAAGGTCAACAGTGTAGAAGACATATTGCGTGAATTGGAGAAGGTGAGGGGGTCGTTTTTGGCTTAGGCCTCATCTTTGCCAGAGACGGCATAGGATAGTCTGGCGGAGAGCAGCAGCACAAAGGGGGATTGACTCGCGATTAAAGATAAGGAAACAGAAAAAATATATAAAAAATAAAATGAAGACGAAACATACCTGATTGAGCTTGAGCGGTCCGCGTCGCGCCCATTCTGCGTCACGCGTCTCCGCCAGCAGCAGCTCGCCCGGATTGCGATTCCCATGGCGAGCACCGACCAGGACGAGGAGTGGCGAGGAAGAAGGAGGAGAAGACAAAGAAGAGGGAGGAGATGAGGAAGTGGAGAGATTGGGAGACGGCGAGTCGAGAAGAGTGAAGATCATCACGTGAAGCATCCACAAAAAGCTGCAGAGAGAGAGAGAGAGAGGGTGCGAGAGAGAAATAGATTTAAATTAATCTTTTATTTAAAGAAAAAAAGTTATTAAATTATTGAAAAAAAATTTTATAACCCACATCCCACTCAAAGTTGCCACTCCTGTCACGGCAGTTTCGGCTCCTTTCGGCATTATTCCTTATGCTGTTTTGTCAAGTTCTAAAAAAGGAAAGAATATCACAAATCATAATGAGAAAAAGAATTATGAATAGGGATACATTAGTCGTAAGAGGGCTTCACAATTTCTTGTGAAGTACGCATGTTGAGAGTCCGCCTAAATTGCTGTTAGTTTGTCTTTCTTTTTCTTTTCTGCCAAAAGCCGGGCCGTCACCCATGGAGACTGTCTCGTCTTGGCGTCCTTCTTCTCTGCTGCCGAACAGGAGCTTCCTTCGAGCGCTGACGTCGTATAAAAGGGCAAGTGCATCTGCACAGCAGAGTAAGGGCATAGCCAAAAGTCATGAGCTATCAGAGTAGTCTTTGCTTATTCACAACTAAAAGGGATCATTATCGACTAATAATTAATGAAACATATATAATATACCTACATATGTACATACATACATATATGTATGTACATACATATGTTGATGCGATAAAGCACAATTATATTTAGCCTATTGAGATCAAGATCTCCTGAGATTTATATAATTTGTTACAAAGCATATGTTATTCCTTTGATTTCATTTTCATCGATTGTATGGTCACCTCAGAAGAAGGCTCTCATCCGTAAGATTGAACATATTCAGCATGTTTTTACTCGTCTTCTATTTATTCGTTGCTCTACTGAATCTATATATGTTCCTCACTCGGCTATTCCATCCTATAATGATAGACTTTCCTCATATTCACTCCCATGTCTACTTCTTCAACGAGTAAGAATTGATCTTATTTACTTCCACAAGTTGCTTCTTGGTTTAATTGATCTGCCAATTAGTAAATTTGTCACATTTAAACCTTGCAATGGACGCGTTTCTAGTTTTAACTTTCATCTACCGAAGTGCAATTTAGATCTTCATCGTAATTCGTTTAGTGTTAGGGTTGCTAGATGGTACTGTTAATTACCAGGTTCTATTCTCTCATGTCGGAACGTTGAGTCTTTTAAACGTGAGCTTCACAATTTGCCCCTTCTTTCTATTCTTAAGCTTGAACATCCTAATCTGTAGTTGCATGGTCACAGAATTATCTTTCATTATTTATTTCCTATATGTTTTAATTACAGCAGCACTACCTTATCTCCCCAGTCCCCTCCACTCTTCCCATACAGCAAGTGCGATGGCTCCTCTGAGATGCACCCTCCTCAGTGCACACTATAATGGGCCTTGCCAGCCCTTGGGACCTGATCCACCCCATATCCGGGTTACGCTTCACCCGAGCAGAGGACCACCGTGGCTACTGTATCCCTCTCCCGTCCCTCTTTTGCTGCCAGGACTTGTTTTTACATTTGCTCACAACTTTCTTGTCAATGTGTCGTCACATCCTTTAAAGATGTAGATAAACAATTAAACAACAATTTAGCTTTGCGGTAAATATGAACGTCAACACACGCTTTATTCTTATTTACCTTATGTGAGTTTTCAAATTTCCACATCCCTTCGCAGTCTCATTTGCGCCTGCTCTCACTTTCATTGTAAGCGAAAACGCAGCAATTTTAAACTGCATAAATTTCGTTGATCATTCTCCATTTAATAGTCGATGAGTTTTCTTTATTTGACAAAAAAGACTGTTGATTAAAAACATAATGGTAACCGACGAACTTGTTGAGATACACAAAATGCAACTTATGCAGCAAAAAGTCACTGAACCCTGTGGGATCTCATATTAGTAATCTAACAAGGGAACCGTCTGAAGATAAGTTGGAGAATTTTGATCTCACCTATCCAGATCGATAGTCCAAGTCGAGAAATGATGATAACCATTTTTACTTTTTCCTTAATGGCCTCTGGCGATTTTATATTGATTTTTAAATTTTGCATAAAATCGCGGATTTAGTGACCTTGCCATTGTCAATGTGTCACTTAAGCAATTAAACATGGCCTGCGCGGCGCAGTGGGATGCGCGCTCGCCTGCAGTTTTGAGCGTCGCAGGTTCGAACCCCATTCGGTTCAAATATTTTGCTGCAGTTTTGCAAGTTCAAATTTGAAGAAGTACATAAAGAGAAAATTTTTTCAATGAGAGGAGAGTGCATATACACTTTAAATTGGTGTTAAAAAATTTTTTACTTGTGTATAAGGGCATTCCGTGTTGGATGGTGTTCAATTCGCCCTTGCTTGCGAATCCACTATCAACCTATTCGGTGGGGCCTACCCCAAAAAAGTCGAGGAAAAAACTTTCCCCGAAAATCACCAGAGGGGGTAATTTGGTGCGAGGATTGCGAATATCTAGTTTATTTTTAATTCTGAAGTCATTAAAAAAAATATAGAAATTTGTTTTGATCTCCTTTTGTGGAAGAAGACTCCTTTCTGTTTTCCGAACTGTTTCCTCAACAGGAACTCGGACAGATAGTCTACATACTTCTTGTTGTTTACGCCGTACTTCTTTTTTGGAATTTATACCGCATACCTACTTACCGTAACTTTTTTTTAAATGACTTCAGAATTAAAAATAAACTAGATATTCGCAATCCTCGCACCAAATTACCCCCCTGTGGTGATTTTCGGGGAAATTTTTTTCCTCGACTTTTTTGGGGTAGGCCCCACTGAATAGGTTGATAGTGGATTCGCAAGCAAGGGCGAATTGAACACCATCCAACACGGAATGCCCTTATACACAAGTAAAAATTTTTTAACACCAATTTAAAGTGTATATGCACTCTCCTCTCATTGAAAAAATTTTCTCTTTATGTACTTCTTCAAATTTGAACTTGCAAAACTGCAGCAAAATATTTGAACCGAATGGGGTTCGAACCTGCGACGCTCAAAACTGCAGGCGAGCGCGCATCCCACTGCGCCGCGCAGGCCATGTTTAATTGCTTAAGTGACACATTGACAATGGCAAGGTCACTAAATCCGCGATTTTATGCAAAATTTAAAAATCAATATAAAATCGCCAGAGGCCATTAAGGAAAAAGTAAAAATGGTTATCATCATTTCTCGACTTGGACTATCGATCTGGATAGGTGAGATCAAAATTCTCCAACTTATCTTCAGATGGTTCCCTTGTAAGGAAACTCAGAATATAGTGCCCATGCCAAAACCCAAATAGCGTCAGTTCAATTCAATTCAATTTGTTTATCGCATTGACCGGTATAAGAAGCAGTCAGTATTGGGAACTAAAAAAAATAGTGAATTCAATGGGGCGGGTCAAACAATTGAGGGTAAAAAGGGTTGCTCGGTTTGCTCGCACTGACGTTAACTGAAACCATGAATATATCATAATTTTAATGAGATGAATGATTTGTATCTGAAATAAATGATGCTCTAATTGGACTAGCCTTTTTTTCACTAGACACCACTAGATTTCTACGATAGAGATTCAATATTTTGCTAAAAGGCTCAGGGTGTAATTAGGATGGATCCGACTTGTCAGGATATCTCTTGTTCAAGCTTCCTTTAATTCATGATTTCTCATTTTTTGCTGCTAATGTACCAGACTGCGTTCGAGGGTCTCTTCCTCGTCTGCTCATACGAGGCATTCGTCAGGAAGAATAAAAAGATGCAGGAAAAGGAAAAGAGGAAGTAATGAGAAAGAGATAGAGAGATCACAATTGAGTTCCTCTGTTTTATTTTCTTCCTGATCTGATGTTTGGCTGATCACAAATTGGTGACATCGGAATATACACGGGGGGTGCAGGAAGAATCGTCATTATTGCCAGATGTGGGGAGTGGGCAATAAATAGAAGGAAATATAGAGGAAAAGGAGGAGAGAAATGTGACAAAGGGAAATAGAAAGAGCGATGCATCCAAAATCCACCTCTTAAGTGCAATATGGAAAAGGAAAAGAGGAAGTAATGAGAAAGAGATAGAGAGATCACAATTGAGTTCCTCTGTTTTATTTTCTTCCTGATCTGATGTTTGGCTGATCACAAATTGGTGACATCGGAATATACACGGGGGGTGCAGGAAGAATCGTCATTATTGCCAGATGTGGGGAGTGGGCAATAAATAGAAGGAAATATAGAGGAAAAGGAGGAGAGAAATGTGACAAAGGGAAATAGAAAGAGCGATGCATCCAAAATCCACCTCTTAAGTGCAATATACTCTTCAACATACATCTCGAACAACATATGATGCCATCGTTTGTTCAGCCGTGACGTGGAAAACAGATAGGTTGCAGAGGACAGGCAATGGGGACATCCATCGCTTCCTTCCTAGTCCCACAAGCCTAGAATGTACTCCGCCGCCTTTGTCCTTCTTCTCGTTGTATCCTCCGCCGCTGGCCAAGGCTGCCCGAGCGGCAGCCTGGGGCAGGGACGTCAGTTGCCGCTCCGTTTACATATTTACTGACTTACAAAATTGAAATGCATTTTGTGTTTTGAAACCATATTATAAAATGTCCTCTTTTAGCCTGCGTTGGGAACAGTTGTCCGGCAGGAACTGGACAGACGTGTATCGGAGGCACTGCCTGCTGCACGGCGGCTGAATTGATTGCGAGCACCACCGCCAGCACGACGAGTTAGCAGATATTTCTCAAGAGTTTATAGAGACAAAACATTAGTTGTTATCCATTAAATGAAAAGGCAATATATCAAACATGCTTATGGTTACAGCCATGAAGGATACAGTCCAATCTATAAAGGGCCCAATAAATATTCGATTTGCTCGCTGCATAGCCTATGGAATCGAGATAAATAAACTTGTTCAGCCTGCGTTGACCTGACGAACCCTCAAACCGGCGTGTCCGACTGCACGAGACTCTCGTATCTCTGCAACAATGCTGTCTACTCCGCCCTCATGACTCAGCAATGTCCGAGGACCTGCGGAAGGTGCACGGGAACGGGAACGGGAACGGGCACTGGCACGGGCACAGCCAGTCAGTGCAATATTCCTTACGATTTTTACTCTTTCAGTTTAACCTCCACTATTAACACAGAGAGCGATCACCGAAAAATTATACGAGATTCAAATTGCATCCACCTTTCGCACTCTCGTGCTATTTTCACGCAACCGGTTTCTGCGGCCAACGAAATAGCTTAGGATTCTGGGAGTGCCTACTCTCAGACAAAAAAAGGGGAATTTTAACCTGCATTAATTCTTTTTGTTGATCGTGTCCTCCTTTAATAGTCGATGAATTTTCTTCATTTGAAATAAAAGAATGTGGATGCAAATACATAATAATGTTAGCTGAATTGATCATTTCAACCATTCCAGCCTGCGTTGACCTGACAAACCCTCAGACCGGCGTGTCCGACTGCGCGAGAGTCGCCAGTCTCTGCAACAATGCCGCCTACTTTACTCTCATGACTCAGCAGTGCCCGAGGACCTGCGGAAGGTGCACGGGAACGGGAACTGGAACGGGAACAGGCACAGGAACGGGCACGGGCACAGCCAGTCAGTGCTACATTCATTAGCCGTCTTCTTTGTTTGGTCAGCAGTCTGTTCAACCTCCAATATTTCTACAGATTTCAAATTGCCCCCACCTTTTGCACTCTCGTGCTATTTTCACGCAGCTGATTTCTGTAACCTTCGAAATAACTCACGATTCTGGGAGTACCTACTATCAGAAAAATAGGGCAATTTTAACCTCCAGTAATTCTTTTCGTTGATTAAAGGAGGACAATCAACGAAATTGGAGAGTCGATGAATTTTCGTAATTTGAAATAAAAGAATGTGGATATTAAAGAACATTGATATTGCTTGCTGAATTGATCGTTTCAACCGTTATAGCCTGCGTTGACCTGACAAACCCTCGGACCGGCGTGTCCGAGTGTGCGGCAAACGCCAATCTCTGCAACGTTGCCGCCTACTCAGCTTTCATGACCCAGCAGTGCCCAGCCACTTGCGGACGGTGCGCGGGAAGGAAGTGAGAGGAGTTCTACTCCTAAATCACACTCACCATTCCTCTCAGATGTTAAGTAATTAAATAAATGCATAAGTATTAAAGTGAATGCCTACAACATACAAGATAATCTGTAAGCGTACAGAGCGCATAAGCTTGCCATCGCTTGAAAATCGCTAGATGGTGTCTAGAAAGCGCTCATAAAAGTGGAACAAAAGCTCTGGTGGAGCACACAAGGATGACAATCATTGTGTTTTGAAGCGTAGTATTAAGAGCATGAAATTGAACTCGCATTAAATAGTAATTGTTAGATTCATAACTAACCTTTCGCGATCTTCCGAAACATTCTTCGTTTTTTGACGATTCTCGGAGTAGAATTTGAAAAAAAAATTAATTAGGCGACGAATGCCAAACGGCGAGACGACTGGTATCGCGCAAGCCTCAAGCTTTTAAGCAAATCTGACGAGGCGCACACTACAACCCCTCCGCCCACAACCACGGCCGATCCGAATGTCGGCTTTTTTCCTCTAAGAGACAAATAAAAAAATACAATGCTTTATAAACCTTTCCTCTATTACCAGCACCGCTGCCTGGAGGGTGCCGCTCCTCCCGTGGCTTGCAATGGTTCCTCCTTCTGCCACTCCAAGATCTTCTTCGACCCGACCACCCTCCAACCTTCTGACCGAATCGGCCTCGACTGTGTGAAGAAGCTGCCCGACGAGACAATCAACGACGTAGTTTTAAGCACAGTTTCCTAAGATAAATATTTAAAAACTACCACTTAAAAATACTGTTTTAATTTTTAAAAGAAATTAATTACAGGCTAAGCCAATCGATATCTCGGCCCCGGCCTTCGAGTGTTTCTGCCTGAGCGAAGTCGGCCACGCCTGCAACGCTCTAGATGAGGTAGAAACAAGATTCTCTAAAAACACTTTTACCGACATGACAAATATATTTAAAATTTGCTTTAGGCGATGAATTCGGTACGATTGGCAAACTGGGAGGGCGAGGGCGAGAAGATGCTGTTAGAAATTGTGGATCAACATTTCAAGGGAGAGGCTGCCGAGATCTATAAGAAAGAGCAAACTGGTGCAACTCCGCGCCCTACTGCCCTTCCGTCCATTACCACGGCCGATGAGAACGTCAGATCTGATTTTCCGTGTCTTCTTGGAGACCTTTATCCGCGCGAAGAAATAAGTCTAAAAATATGCATATTTTTGCAAATTAGTATTAAGTCATCATTATACGAATTACTTACATACTTAACGAATGTACCTTTTCTGTTTGGAATATGAAATGTTCAGACGACTTCCGGCTCTAAGAACGCGCCCTTCCTCGGCTGCGCTGTCGGAATGCTCCTCCTCCTCTTCCATCTGGCTGGCCCCGACTGCTCTCTTCCATTCTCTCCCACGCCATAGTCGCCACTCCCAAACGGACTCCATAAATGTTCTGATTTATGATGTCCTGACTTTTTATGCCACATCGGCCAATCAGCGCATTTGGGAAAGGAAGAGAGGAGAAGAAGAGTTGTTGCTGAGAGTCATTCATAGGATCTGCTTGAAAGAAAGAGAATGGACTGTGAGAAGGGTGTGATAGGAAGGGAGTCAGTCGTATCACGATATGGTAGCTCTTGTCGTCGACTTGCCAAAAAAGTCAACTCAAGCCTGGCTGCTTCGAAAGGAAAATGTAGAATGGAAAACATGAATATCATCCAATATGAAATAAGAATATTATTTTATATTATTGGACGTTTTTCATTTCCTTTTTTCACATTTTGCCTGCAAATTCTGCTCTGCAGATTTTGCTTTTTATTAAATTCTATGTCACATTTAAAATTTCTCCTTTGATGACTTGAACTCATTTTCGTCATTCTTTCATTGTGGTCTCAGTCGGCATCCTTCCCATTTTTTAACTGTCCATTGATCTAAGAGCAGAATTAGATTGTACTTAACTCCTGTTCATAGTTCATTTATCACATGATTTTTAGTGCTTCCAGATACATTACAATAGACAAATTTCATTCTAATTGTAAAAACAGTTTTGTTTTCTTTTTTCAACTTTTAGCACAAATATGGGCATGTGATTTACGCCTCTGGTCGATTGATACTTACCTTCTTCAAGGGTTTCGCAACTACAAATTGTGGTTAGAATTCTAGTTTATAGAGCGCTTCCTAGAATCCACGAAGTACCACACTGGAAGTGCAACTTCGATGAGTTTGAATGCAATCCCATACTATTGTTTCCATGATGTTTAGATTCTTATCATGAAAATCCAAGCGATTGTTTCATAACATTGTCATCGTTGTTATATTTTTTTTTGTCTTACTACGACATTCGCCAAGTTTTAGCGAAAGATGAACACTTTGAGAAGCCGAATCGAGTTCCTTCCAGATCGATATCTTGCTGTGGATTTTCTTGAAGATGCGTTATTTTGGCATGTTTAGTTTGCGCCTTTGTAGCATGCGAGTGCTTGCCGTTCATCACAACTCGGACAATGTTCATGAGAACTCCCGATCAACTACTTCAGACAAAAAAGAGCGCCATGAGATTTTTTATTTATTTTGCAGTAAAATTATCACATTCTCTCTGTTCGACTTGATATTCTTCTGGAATGGTGAATGAAGCAACTATTTTGTCAAACTAAGAAGTAATTTCAAAGATAATTCATTTTGAAAAAGAACTTTCAACTATGCGAAAATAACTTCGATAACATTAATAAGGTTTGTTATGGCTGCTATTAAAGTGGCACAAGCTGAAGTTTATGCGGCTTCGACAAATGAATGTTGAGAAGTCGCGGCTCGAGGTCAATTCCGGTGCCGTCTACAGGCGGGAGGATACGGTAGCGTTGAAGGGTCGCGGCGATTCCGAGGAAGAGCTCCACACGAGCGAGGCCCTCGCCGGCGCACTGACGCTTCCCCAGGCCGAATGGGATCGTGCGCTCCACTAGTTCCTAAAACCCATTTCACTAGATCCTTAAACCCATTTCAAAATACATATGGTGAATATCATAAATATATCTGCAAATACATACACGTCAGATTAAATATTTTTTGCACCTACATATGTATGTAATTATGTTGCATTCATTTAAGTATGTGAGCAAAAGAGAAAAATGAGCTTCCTTTCGTAGAGTCTTGCCATCCTCTCCAAGATATCGATGTGGACGGAACGTAAGCGGCTTCTCAAAGTGTTCATCTTTCGCTAAAATTTGATGAATGTCGTGGTAGACCATCGTATTTGCCGGAATCTTTTCGCCCTATAACAAATGTTCTCTGATGCAAAGGAATTTCGTCTGCTTGGTGGTGTTCAAATCAGTTGCTTAAAGGAACCATGCACTGAATCATTCTACAGTAGTTGACTAGAACCATTTTGAACGCGCGCCTCAAATATTAGGCCCTTCTGTTGGTTAGAGAGCGTGTGAAATAGGAGGGTGGCTAACAGCTATAGTAAATAATTTTGGCCGAGCCATATTTTGCGCAATCTTAACTTTGTAGCAAGTGGACAAACGTGGTTCAAACTTTCTAGATGTATGTTTTAGAGAGACGCGAATAGATACAAGTTCATAAAACCATATGTTAATTATTCAGTTAACAGCTCCTTTAAAAAAGTCGTTTTTTTTCTTTGCCTTGGTACCTGCACATGAGTCGCTGTGCGCGTTTGACGGAAGATGAAAAAGTTTGGTGGAGTAATGTTTGCGCGCCGCTGGACTTCGTGAACGGCCGCGACCGTGTACGGCATTCTTGGCTTGTCCGCCATCGACGGGAGGCGGTCGCCAGGGACGACGGCGTTCACTTCGGCCCGCACCTTTTCCTGAACGGAAGTTTATTGATCTGAAAATCAATATATATATATATATATATATATATATGCATATAAATAAAACTATATTAAAGGGGATAACTACGGTGGACTCAACCTGAACATCCAGATTGTCTGCGAAGAAGAGCATCGCCCATCGCAGAGTATTAGCTGTCGTCTCTTGTCCGGCGAGGAAGAAGTCAAAGCAATTCGCGAGAAGCTGAGTTTCGCTCAACATTCCTGGTTCATATTCCAAAAGATCAGACAAATGAATAAGATGTAGGGATGTTAGAGTGAAATCAATACAATAAATTTAGAAAAAGAATAAGAAGGATATTAGAGATATGTATAAGTAATAAGCCTTAATAGTCCGTCGTGATGACTGTCCTCCTTCATCTTATCGAGGTAGGCGTGCACATAGCATATTGGGTCATCTCCAGGCGTGTACGACTTTTGTGCGCGCTCAATGCTCTTGGCCGTGTGTTCGTAGAGCTAATAGAGAACAACTGAATGAATCAGAACAACTTGGGATTCGGTATATTAGAATTTTTCGCAAGCATATTTGCATAATCAGTACGTATACAATTAGAAGAATTCAGCAACGAATAGTAGTGATGCCTTTGATTTTAAATTGTGAGAAGGTTCAACCTTTCTGCTGTCTTCATGCAGCCAAGTCAACATGAGGCGATTTAACACAGGAACACGGCGGACGAATGGAAAACGCATTGAGATGAGCAGGCCCTTCGAAGCGGTCACATCGGTGATAATCTACATTCTATGCCATTTCGAATGGTAGAACCATTTCATGCTCGTTTTCAGCAAAAGTTATGAATTACATATGTTTTCTTTCTTTTCTTAATATTGCAAGACGGGTACTTGAAAGGCAACCTTGTCGAATAGCTCGACGAAGTTCATCAACGGGCCACAGTTGTCACATTCGTACCGAAAGCCGAACAAGGTCTCGTTAATTATGTTCGCAACCATGGTCTAAAGCAGGGAAAGATAATAATTCTGTCGAGTAAATCATTTCTCAGCCTTGAGAGCTGAGATTCTGTGACGAAGAAAAAATAGCATCTTGCGCACCTGAATGGGCCAACGTAGATCGACGCGCTCCTTGTCCTTGATGTTGTCCAGATTCTTTAGGTACTCTTCTATTGAGCTTATCACCTAAGATAATATTTTGTTTAAATAAAGTATTCAATTAAATACGTAAAGTAATTTGTTCAAAATACAATTAAGACAAAATGTTTCCGAGCCAGTTCTTCCATGCGATTCTTGCCCATGCCAAAATCGCGGAGAATTGCGATCGAAGCACGGCGTTGCGCCTGAAAGATACATTTAGTACCAATTAATGAAGAAGAAAACCGCCGAATGGAAAAGTTCGATAAGGGACGACGACGGACCAGCCACTGGGGTCCGTTGGATGCGACGACACCGGTGTTCGGTTCAAGCATAAACATCTCATTCGCTACGTTCGTCGGACGATCAGAGAAGTCGTCGCCTGTGCAAGCATTTCATTCTTTTTACTCTAAATAAGTCAATAATTCAGCACCGGGACCGTCATTTGAGCAAAATTAGTAAAAAAAAAAAGTGAAGAAGAAGAATGAGATTTGACCTCTCGCCGTCATTGCTTCCTTGACACTTTCGTAATCAGCCAGAACAACGACTGGCTCGGGCAAGAAGACAGTGAAGACGGAGCCGAACTCCTTGCGCAATCGTTCGAAGTCGCGAAAGAATTCGCCTTGCGTCAACTACAAGCAGAATTAGAATTTGGTGTCCATAAAAAAAACTATTATCTAAGTAATTATGTAATTTTTTTAAATTTAATCTCTGACTTGATGAAGGTTGCCAATAAACGGCAGCGGCGTCGGTCCCTTTGGATACTTTCTAATGACTAGGTAGAAGTCGACGATGTAGTAGACAAAATAAGCGCCGAATGCTGCGAGTAATAACAGCATAACTTGTGCTGTTCTGTCTGAAATAATAATAAGAATACTTGAATTTAAACAATAAACATAAATAGACATCAAGGCAGCGAGATAGAAGAAGGGCATGAAACCTGCTTATGTATTTATAGCCGTGTGATGTTTTGTGCCCTCTCGAGCTGTGTCTGAGAGTGTTCACATATGGCGCGTATATGGCGCCTATGAGTGTACAGAAAGGAACATACTCGCGCTCGCGCTCATTCTCGCATTCTCGCTCTCGCTCTCTCTTTATTTATCTCTCTCTCTCTCTCTCTTTCGCTCTCTCTCTCGCTCTCTCTTTATATATATCTCTCTCTCTTTCTCTCTCGCTTTCTCTTTATCTATCTCTCTCGCTCTCTCGCTCTCTCTCTCTCTCTCGCTCTCTCTCTCTCTCTCGCTCTCTCTCTCTCTCTCTCTCTCTGCTCGTCTACCGTAAACACAAATCAACAGGCTAGGAGGACACATAGTTGCGGGTGCTCGAGAGCACGGGAGTCAACAATTCGTTGTGATTATGAGAAGAAAAGAAGCTATGGCGTCATCATGCCCATGCGTTTTCTAGTCTATATTTTACTGGAAAAATATTATATAATCTTGAACTTATTTATCTGTTTATCCATTAAGAAGAAGAAGGATCAATCGACCATAGGCCTAAATCATATGCCCCTATAATCATGGTTAGGTAGAAAATCATTGTGCCGGTAATGGATTCATTCTTTAATTGTTGGAACAAAACACTTTTGGGAACTTGGGAGCAAAAGTTGGGCCTCTTGTATTGCAGAAGATTTTTTTTCTCTTTCTCCCTGAACTTACCACGGAATACAGCAGCCAAAGCACATTTCCGATAAAAAAAAGTTATCTCTCTACGCTACTCAACCGTACGCACTAAGCGACCGGCGCGGACACTTTCAAAATCGTTTCTGATTTGAAGTGGGACACAAATCAGAAGTGTTCAAGGCGATGTTAAATTATTGCTATGATTTAACTCGATTTGGCATGCAGACTGATGCTCTTTGAATGCACCAACTAGGCCATGCATACACGTAAGGAATGAGATGGTCATCGCTTGCACAGCCGTGAGAATGGAATGCATAAAAGTAGCTGAAGACATCACTTATTCCCCCCCTTCCCGGATTTCAGGTATCTACACATTTTCAGGTGATTTCCTTATCCAGACATGCGGAGAGGCTCTCT
The DNA here is from genome assembly GCA_945643635.1 of Allodiplogaster sudhausi. NCBI lineage: Eukaryota > Metazoa > Nematoda > Chromadorea > Rhabditida > Diplogasteridae > Allodiplogaster > Allodiplogaster sudhausi. The sequence goes on from CALZFC010000248.1 coordinate 2,555,950, forward strand.
CACAACATCATTCTGTAAATAGATTGCACTTTTCATGCCGTCATCTTTGTTTTGTTTTAAATAATTTGTGGATAACAGTTCCCATTGAATAATAAGTCTATACGATCTTCTCGCAACATTGAATAAATGTCGGAAGAAACATGTAATACTGACGAGTGTGGGAAAGGATTTGTTATGGTTACGAACGAGAGCAAAATGCAAGGTACAAACCATTGTTAGACAGAATTTACCTGGATATAAAAGTACAGACAGAGTTCTCATATGTTTTACAAATAATCAGACAATGACACCTCGGCTAAATATGTTCTTGCTGCAACATTTAGTATGCCAATGACATTGTTAACGTTCAACTTAATTTTAAACCTTTTGCAGTATGAAATGATTATACATTGATTCTTCTGACTACTTTAATCCTCGCCGGCTTTTGTGGATCATTCAGGTCGTTCTTCAAAAAAAAAATTTTTAACATGAACAAATATACTTTAGCACATCTATAGGGGTGCACCTGTGTATGTCCAATGCCACCCACCCTTCAACTGTTCCGATCAAGAATGCTCCTTTGCACCTGTCAAAGAGACTTTCTTCTTTTAGCTTTACTATTTTGAATAATCATTTCCAGACATTTGCTATTGAAATTAGATGTCTTGGTCAAAGGAATGGCTGAGATTCCCCTAATCCTAAGCTGTTAATGAACAAACGTTCATTAACAGCAATAGATTGCATTCAAATATTTATACTGAATGAAAAGAGATACGAATGTAATTTGTCCGGATTATTTTTTTGCGTTTTCCTTGACCAAATTGCGGAAAGCAAACGTATGAGAAAGATACTACTACTTCAATTTTTCTTCTTCTCACAGTTCGACGACTCCGCATATTTAGAGGAAGGTGGAACTTGTAGGAAGACGTAAACAGGAAAACTTTTAAGCGTTTGTCAATTTACCAACTTTTTCCTACGTCCATTCTAGTCTTTCTTCCAATTGGACTAACTCAAACGTTACCCAGCCATTTCACATTACTGTTGTTAGATATGCACACCTTTAAATGTAATACTACAGTTTAGCAGTTGTGCGGAAATGTAGGTACTATATTAAGTGTTCGTTTAGCAGCTGCCAAGTGTTCTCTTTTTGCGCGAACATTCGTTGACGCAAAATCATTTACTAATCTTTCATGTTTGATTTAATGTCACCTTCTTGTATAAGCAAAATTGGCAATTTGCGAAAAGATAGTGCCGTTCCAGGAATTGCACTAACTACTTCATTCATAACAGTTTGCATAGTTAATGTTCAAGTCGTGCTTGTTAGGAACCTTTCCGCCGATGTCGCATTTTTTTGTCTTTCTCTATAATCATCGCCAGAACATAGACATTCAAATAAACACGTGTTCTGACTAAATACATATGAATGTATACACAAACGATGCATATGCGCAGATATAAACAACTTCTCGCTTAGACCACCCAAGGTCAGTAAATCTAGAAGTCTAGAGGTCTGGAATGGTAAAAGAGTGTTTGTTCTCCAACGTTCTTAGAATGTGTAAACTCACCTTTTTGTTTTCACCACCAAGGGAAGTGTCTCTTTTTAGTGTATATTATTTGTCGAACACAAAATTATTATTTCGATATGAAGACACGTTTTTTTAAACGAAAACAGAATGTGGCTTGTATCTGATAGATCACTGCAACTGTCTGTCATTTAATTTAATTTGATGTGTGAATAAATAACTAATATTAATTCATTTAACTAATAGATAAATGAACAACCTGCCGCATTCGCGCTTGATATTTCGCGGATCACAAAAATCCACTGAACGAAGGCGTACGAAGGGCCGCGATATTTTTAAGTCTGCCATAATTGTTCCGTTCCGTACTACGAGGAAAGATTCGCTCACCATCAGACAATCGCAGGATGCAGACGACGACGATCTCGTTCTTCGTGTACGGCCCGCCCTGCTTGGTCATCTATGCGCTCGTCGTCCGCTCGGTCATCAAACTCCGCCGCCAGCTCTCAGATGCCTTCGTGCACATCTTTCTCATCAACGCCGTCTTGGTAAGAACGCACCGAAAAGGAAGAGCTCAATGAGGACGAGTCCTCAAAAAGCACTTAAGCGAGCACGAAATTCAATCTTGATTTCGCGCCTTTTGCCTGACCTGAGACAAAGAAGAAAGAACATGTGATTTAGAGAGAAGCGAGTATAATGATCGTACTCCTCTAACAATAAGCAAACATTTGAGGACATTATGATGTACGTCAACTCTTATCCAACGTATCGACTTCGAACGGAGAGCTTCTTTGGCTTTTATTACGAATGGATTAACCAGTGAGAATTTTGCGATTTTAAAGAAGAAATATTTTTTAAAATAAGCTTCAGATAAATCGTGAATGAGATGAAATTAAAAGGGAATCAACAAGATGAAATTTTTTAAACTGATAAATTAAATTTTTCAATTTAAAAATAAAAATAAAGTTGAGAGAGTTATCTATTCTTTTGAAAACAGAATCGGCTGGTTCCGCTACATTCAATGGTACATGACGGCCGTCTTCTTCTATCTCTCGAACATGAACACTTTTCTCTTCACTTTCAATCGCTTCTCGTCCATAATCTTTTCTACTCGACACGCCAAGGTTAAATATTAATTATTATATACTTTTTTTAATTAAATGAAACTAAATTTTTGATTATCCTTTCTTAGCCTTTCAATTAGTAACACTTCCAGATATGGAGACGACCATATATTCCGATAATACTCGCCATTTCAACCGGTCTGCTCGTCAGCATCACGCGCCTTTCTGTGCACATGCACTACGCTTACGACAACAAGACACAGTCGCACATCGTTGTCTACGATACCGTCGGTTTCTTTATCCGTTAAGGTTTACGGTTTAAACCGTTGCACCTAACTCTTTTCTCTTTTACGAAATGTTCGAACTTTTATGAAATACGCCGAATATCTCACGAAATACTTCGATTTTTTTCAAACGAAATATGTACCATCTTCAGGAGGCGTCGATGTCCTCAATCGTGCAGACTGCCTTTGGCTCGTCGGTCCTCCTTCTGAATCTCATCATGAGTTCCATCTCCATCTGCTCTCTCTCTTCTTCTCGCCGTCGTCTCCTCTCGTCTTCCTCTTCTGCTTCACTCAAGCAGCAACGAACCGAACTCTCGCTTCTCCTCATTTCTCTCTGCATTTTTGGCGCGCAAGCATTCAACATTGCATGCGTGGTCAGGGTTTTCCCCATCGTATTCTCTGTCTTTTCTGCTCTCTGAACTTCCGTTCTCTCTCTCTCTCTCCCTCCCTCTTTCTCTGTCTCTCAGTCTTTCTCTCTCTCTGTCTCTCTCTCTCTGGATCTCCCTCTTCCTTTCTTCGCGCTCTCTATGAGTCTCTTTTCCAGCTGGCAACTGCCATTTTCGCGGCCTCTGACAGTGTGTTCGGTCTGTACATCACGGGCAAAGCGATTCCGTACGCAGCCGACAGTCTCTGTCTCGGCCCCGCCGTCTACACCATCCTTCTGCCAGGTTCATAATGAAGCAAAAAAAAAACTCATATTTGAATTCGCACCCTTTTCCCTGGCGCGAATTCAAATAAAAGAGAGCATCTAATTTAGAGAGACGCGTAGACAATGGTCAGGATAATTGAAACATATTACATATGCTTGAGTTTCATGCTCCGTTATTGAAGAACCGGAAGTATGGATAATCAATAAGATAATGTAATTAAAAAAAAAATCCATCGATAAAAGCGAAATTGTAGGACCGATCAGAAATGATGCAGTGGCCAGTCTTAGACGCGCGTTCAGCAGTTGCTTTCCAGTGCGTCACTCCATAGCCGACATCAACTCATCACAAGGCGTGGACACGACCACTGTTGTTATGCACATTGCATAACCAAGAAGTATGTACAGATAGTTCCTGGCAAACAACTAAATAGTCTTCACCGTTTGCAACTCTTCCTGATTGTCTATTGATTAGAACGAGCTTTTACGTCTTCGAATTTTCATCGTTTCCCTACGAATTTTATTAGATAAAAGTGTACTCTGAGTTCTGCTTAAGTTTCCGCAATAAAATATTTATTAATAATACCTACTCACAATCAGCTCCATTGTCTGCATTATTTCACACACTGAATAAAAAAATCTATGTGTGAACCCTTCTTGCATCACATTCATTTTGTATTTTGAATTTGCGAAAGAACATTCTGTTCGTAGACATCATTAAATTCCCATGAGAAAACAATATTAGAGCGGTGAGGGGTGGAAAACAGTGAGGGACAATGGGGAGAAAAGAAAGAGATAGAGATACATACATATGTATATAGAGAGAGAACAATAGTTAATGAGGGGGACAGAGAAAGAGAAAAAAATGCTAGATGGAAAACGTTGCGGGATAGGATGCCTTCCATAGAAGAACTAGCAACATTTATGACATATGAATGTGAGGTATCTCTCACAATTTGCGCTAATGCTAGTCCTGACATATGTATTTTGCTAATCTCACTGACTTCCGGACCATGGTAACGAATTTTAGTAAAACCACCGCAATGTTACCCATCACATAATGAAACGTCATTTCCTGATAATTTTACATTACATATGATGGCTAACTTCCTGGTATTTTTAATACGATTTGTGTAATGAGAATTATACTCTACAGTATTTATAATCAGAAAATGAAAGTAGTAAGTATATTGGTATAAAACCTTGTTGCGGAACGGTGTTCAATGAATTTGTCTCCTCTTTCACAAGCAATTGTCTTTATAACGAAGACAGAAAAAAATATATATATTTAAAAGGTTTTTTCGTGACTCTGGACACTCTATGATTTGCACGTGTCTCGCATTATAAGAATGCGAGGATACAGACAGATCTTCCGGATAATGCGAACTAGTCACTAGCAGACACCGGAAGTGCATTAGCGATAGCGGGATAAATTCGGCGACATTACCACGGGAGGCCTCGTGATTCTCGCATGTCCACCATTTTTGGCTGTTCATCCTCCTTACGAGTTGCCTTATTAGCATCAATGCCGGTGTGGAGAGACCTGGTAGGTCAACGGCAAACAAGCAAGATGAAACATGAAGGAGAGATCAAAGGGGATCTCCTTCCACACAATGGGGACTTAATCGATGATGAGGAATTGGGGTTTGGCTCCTTTTCCATCGTCTGTCCCGAATCTCAGGTTCTCGATCGGATGCTCGATCGAAAGCTTCTCGTCTCTCGGTCGTCTTGATCGAAGAGGTACATGGCTCCTTTTTAGAATCTGCGGTAAAAGGCAATTATTATAATGGGAAAATAATAATTAATTGTAAGAAACAAACCATCAAGAAAACGTAAACATTTTATGTCTCACTCGTATATATGTTTCGGTTTTTTTGTTACTTTGTAGGAAATGAATATGATTTAACTGCTTTCCATGCGACAAACCATGATCACGAAGGCGACTGCTGCTTTTGTCATTCTCTTCGTCCTCAGCAGATGTATGCTGCCAGAAGAAACGACCGCCGGCCGCTTGAAATGAGGAATGAATGAGATTGAAAGAGATTTGAATGCCAATGAGAATCATGTAGGCGGTTGTGGCGCGGAACCAGCAGCAGCGGAAGGGCGGAAATATCCGCAATATCGTTTAGTCATCTCTTTACCATCATTAGATGCATTTTCACAACAACAACAATAAGGTTGTGCTTCCAAATAAGGATGAGTATTATCTTAGCTTCCACCTGGGTGTCGCGAATCAGTAGTAAAGAGATAGAATGTTGTTGCTCGCGAAATACTCTAACCCTTTTTCTTTAGAAGCTAAAAGACAACAATTGACTTTAGAATCAATTTATTGATAAACTGCACAACATCAATCGGAAAGAATCTGCATAAAGAGAGAAAGAATGCAGAAGGGCAAGAAATGCTGGAGAGACGCTGGCTGGACGAGTAATGCATGAAAGACGACCAAAGGCCACGTTCCTCCTCTTTTACACCGATAGAGAGGGAGGAGCTCACTACTGTCTAGCATCCTGCTATACAGTCTTATTCCTTCAGAGAAACTGTCTTCTTGTCTGGGCTGTGCTATTTCTTCGATTCCAACGTACCAATGCCACGGGTAACCAGACGTCCCGGAGCAAGGGGGAAACATTGAGACTAGAATAACAGATCAATCGGATGAGAAGACTGCTATTCGAACGAATATTAGACTGATTGAAGAAAACCTTCTTACACATACTTACTCACAGCAAAATGGTAGCGAAGATGTATACATTTCGCGACACTGGGTGAAGCAGTTTATTAGGGGTTTGAGTGGGAAACGAGAGAGATAAAAAGAAACACTCAGTATGCCGCCAGGAAACCAAACTCGTAAAGAGGCAGATTTATGCTGCCAGAGGAAACGATTGTCAGACGCTAAAAAGAAGGAATTAATGAGATAAAAGAGATTCGAAAGCCAATGAGAATTAAGCAAGTGGTGGTGGTGGCTGGAAACCAGCAACGGCTGGAGGGAGAGAAGATCCGCAGCATTATTTAGTCAGCTCTACGAGAATGTGGTAAGGAAAACTGGGAATACATTCCGCTAACAATGTAGAGGAGTGAGATTCATTCTGTATTTACATACATAGATATGTATGTACATTTTTGTCTCTCTTCGCCATAAAAGTGTTTATTAGCCAATGCCTTGCAATGTGGAAATGTTAAACGGACTGTCGAAGGAGAAAAATAGTGAAGAAATGAGGCAAAAAGAGAAAAAAACTGAGACCGAGCGATAGATAGACAACTTAAATACATACAGTCTGCTTCAATTATGAATTGAGAGAGAAGAGAGAGGGAGAGAGAGAAGCGGGGAATGGATAAAAAAGCAAGACAGAGTGTGTGAGAGAGAGTGGCTTTGAAAGCAACATTGACCAAGCACGAGAGAGATATTGAGCGCAGGAGAAAAAGAAACAAATTACTGTAAGTCACAAAATAAAGACAAGAAGAGTAAGAATGACTGGCATAATTTAATAAAGGATATAAATATAAAGCGGAAAGTATACTTTTGCTAGCTAAATAATATATGAATTGTACTGACAGTGAGGGATAACTAAATGAATAGAAAAGGGATGGTAAACGAGTGTTTATCTGTTACGCACAGATGCATATACATAGAATGACTGTTCTGACATTTAGAGAGAAAGAGATAGAGAGACGCAGAGACCAGAGATACTTAGAGTGTAGGGGGCATTCTGTGAGAGAAAGCAAGAGAATGATGGAGAGAGAGGCTGATTTTCAGGAGGAGAGTGATGCGAAGATGAAGCCGACCGTGCCAGCAGATGGAGAGATCCCATACCAATAGCATGAACGAGCGATAGCAGGAGAAAGAGAAAGACATAAAGAGAGAGAGATAGAGAGAGATAGAGAGAGAGAGAAAAAAAAAGAAGAGATAGAGAAAAAGAAGAGAGAGAGAAAGATAGAGAGAGAGAGAGAGAGATGGCACGCGCATCTGGACGTTTGGCGAGGCAGGTTTCTTTGTCTGATCGACCTTTGAGTGCCCAGTGGAAACTGAATCTGTATATGTACTATTTCTGTCAGAGAAAACGAGAAGAAGTGGCCGGAGTGGTTAATGGCTGTTAACATCTCAGGAAGTGTAAAGAACAGCAAGAAGATGCGCATACATACAATATGGCTTGTTGAGGAGTAAAGTGCAAATACTTTTATTATCAGAAAGATCTCCTACTATCCCGCAAACAGACCGATAACCCCTGAACAGGACAAAATTGTCTTACAATTAGGGTCAGCAATTGAAGAGACAATTTGAAAAAGAACTCGTTGAGATTCAGAAGCCACATCCTCTTTCCGTTTTCAATTGGAAGAAGAACGTATAAGTGCCAGCCAACAATCGCTTGCTTTTCATGAGAACTCCTGCACTCAAAGTTCAATTTCACAATATTCTCCTTCTACAGCATGCAAATCAGCTCTTCGACGGTTCAAACAGAGAAATCCGTGAGTTTTCTCGTTTTACGACTTTTTCAGCAACATGTCCTGAAAGTGGAAGTAGATATTATAACACTTTGTATGCACATTCGCATATTCAATTATCGATTTTATCGAGTATAAAACTCGACTTTGGCACCAAACGCGAGCATTTCACCGTTCTTCTCTCGCCGCAGTCAGTTGACTCCATCGCTCCCTTCACCTTATACCCTCTAGAAGCTTTCTCCATATCTCTACATTTATTCTCTCAATTCCCCTACTCTCTCTCTCTCGCTCTCTCTCTCTCTCTCGCTCTTTCTCTCTCTCTCTCTCTCTCTCTCTCTCTCTCTCTTAGTTGACAGCTTGAGGTTTATTTCGATAAAACAATGTTGATTTTTCTGCAGCGATCTCGTGAACAGAGCAAAAGAATGGCCAAGCCGCGAACTGAGAAGAAGGCGAAGGAATCGGTCAGCACTTTTATTATTTGAATTTTTAGACGAAAAGAATATTTAAGATAAAATATAAAATAATTATTCATCTTTCTTAATAATACATGCTTTTTCAAGCAGAGCAGCGAGACGAGGGTCACCTTCTCGGATCGGACGGTCAGCGCAATGAGGCTAGTTGCTTATTTACTCTTCCATGGATGAGATGGACGAGTGGGCGTGGCCAAAGTGGCCGGGTGGGCGTGGCCAAAGTGGACGGGTAGGTGTGGCCAAAGTGGACGGGTGGGCGTGGCCAAAGTGGACGGGTGGGCGTGGCCAAAGTGGACGGGTGGGCGTGGCCAAAGTGGCCGGCTGGGCGTGGCCAAAGTGGCCGGCTGGGCGTGGCCAAAGTGAACGGGTGGGCGTGACCAAATTGAACGGGTGGGCGTTGCCAAAGTCAACGGGTGAGCGTGGCCAAAGTGGACGGGAGGCGAAGAGAGATTCTTGCCATTATATTAATGCTGTGAACGTGTCGTCCAGGACGCCTTCGCTCTTCATCGCTTCTTCTGCCTCGAACAGCGCCGTCGGCCTCCGCGACGAATCCGGCATTGCCGGCATCGCATCCATGGAGGTTTCTGTCATTCAATCTTTTTGTTAATTTTTCTAAAAAAAATTTCTCTACCATCCTCAGATTCTGTGCGAGAAGGACGACAAAAAAGAGTATCATCTCGAGGATGGCAGCATCCTCACCATTCTCAACCGAGCTAATGTTAGTGACTCTCTCTCCTCTCCCCCTCTCCCTTCTCCCACCCTCTCTCTCCCTCTTTCTCTTTCTCTCTCCCTCTCCCTACCTCTCTCTCTCTATTTCTCTCTCTTTTCCTCTCTCTCTCTCACTCTCTCTCTCTTTCTCTGTTCCTTCAGGGTTCCCGCCAGTACGATCTGGTTCTCCTCTCTGGCAAACGCCTCTGCCTCGAGCGAACGAGCGATGCGTCTTCTCTTGTCCTGCACGACTCTGATGGAAGTCTCGTCACGATGATTGGGGCCGAACACTGAAGCTCCGCCCACCCGTCCGCCCCAAGCCCCGCCCTTCATACCAACCAGCACTTAGGCCGAGTGCTTAATAAACGGCGTTTAGTTGTTTTTGTTGTTCATTTCCATGGTCACTTATCGTGAATGAGTGTATGAAAACTGGTAATTAATATGAGATAAAAGTCGCTTCCAATTCTATTTATTCAAGCTTTGCAATATCACGAATTGCGGATAGTTTTTTGTGTCTTTTGTGAGTAAGATTTTACATTTAGTGCATTTGATGCGTAAGTGAATAAAATGTTAGTGTGCTTAGTTTCTAGTGTATTATGCGGTAGAGGACCGTAAATTAGCCGAGGCTTAAAGTAGGAATTTTCAAAGTGTGCCTGGTGATCTACTGGTTACCTCTCGCTTTCTACGTCTTCTTCTTGAGCAAGTCACGTCTGGCCCATTCATTCCCGCTCTGTCTCTACCATTCAGTTGCATTCGGCTTATCGTGTTCGCGTGATCTGAATATGCTCCCTTGTTTTATCTCATTTATCTGTTTTGAATGTCCATAACCTTAGCCCGCCCTTGTGTAATGCCTTAGCCTAATCTTTTATCTTCCAGAGAATGCTTAGCGAGCAGCAACTTCTGCATGCTTCGCGTCTTCGCTCAGTCAACATGGTCAGCTCCTCACTTACCAGCTTTTCAATTCGTCCACTTTCGATGTTTTTCTTGTGTTTAATATCTTTACTACTGCTATTCGCTTATATAATAGCAGGAACTGTTTCTAAGCAGGCGTATGTTGATTGATATAAATCACAAAGATAATGATTTGTTTAAAAATAGGATCTTAGGAAAACTAGTTATAATGTTTATGACTATAAGGCTATGGCTAAGTAAGTAAAGCTACTTCTCTTAAGATCCAGGGCGGGACGGCGGATGACATTCGCCGTGCGAATGCTCGTTGCTTCTCGCTGTCTTCCTTCCTCGGTGAACCCGAGTCTTCCGCCTTCCAACACGACAACCTCTCGCCCGCGTGAGTTGGGGTCAAGTCAGGCAAAGGCCAGGGCTCAGGCCCTTTGATATCATCTCCTGCACATTGCTTACTTAGGTTGATCGTGGGTTGCTAGACTGCTAGAGCCTGTAAGTTAATTAGTTGCTATAAACATGAGTCAGTAATTCGCCAGTGATTACTCAAGCGCTTATGGTTTCCGATGGACCAGATTTCTTTCCTTTTGTGCATATCAAACTGCGATCACGAAGCTAATTCTTTTCTGTGTTCAAGCCACCATCGCTGTTGTTCAGTGTCATTCTCTGCCTGAATTCAAGCGTGTTCGAGGAATTTTCATGTTGGCGAGAACAATGCTGATTGTGAGAGAGATCACTGTATTGTATGGCGCGGGCCGTAGAGTATGAGATCTCTCCGATCTTATCAATAATTTGCTGGAAACTCTCTTTTGAATTCTCAGTGCACCGCACCCTAGTCTCAGCACTTTTTTCTTGGGTTATATACCCGGCTGATTGCCGTATTATACGGTGGCCTTCATGAATCTGCTTGCTAATCGATTCACTCACTGTAGTTGTATTCTCTGGTGTCTTAATGAACGTGATTTTTTAAAAGAAATTGATTGATAGGTTAGCCGGGGTTTCCCTGAACTTTCGACGTAATTCAGTAGGTTTACAACATTAGTTCATTAAAATGCCTTAAGCCATACTCCACGTTTCCTTAGTCTTAACCTTGCTTTGTTTAATGTCTTATTTCTTAACCCCCCTTCCCTCTTCAGCCTGGCCGCTCTACTCGCTCCCCCAACCGACTACGCGCAGAGCAAAGACGGCCGCGCCCTCTTGACAGGCCCCTCCGCCGACTACGCCAGTGACGGGGAGTGTGTGCCGGGCAAGGATGCGCTCCGCCGCGCGCGCCGCAAGGGACGCGCCGCTACCGTATCCGAGTCAGCTTGCATTTCACTTAGGAAAAAACATAAATTTACGGATTAATCTATCACAATCTGAGATTATTAGATGAACTGTTCCGCTCGTTTCAGCGGATTCGGCGTCGAGACCCCGCGCGGATTCCCGTTGAGAAGGGGCGAAAAGGACAACAAGAAGAGCCTGCTCTCGGTTAGTTCTGTGTGGCCAAAGTGGACGGGTGGGCGTGGCTACAGCTAATGGATTTCTCTTCTTCTAGCGTCTGAGCTCGATGATCTACGAAGATCAGATCTCCACTGCGGACTCTGGCCTGCATCGGCCAACCATTACTGAGAGACACTGCGACCTCAAGGTTGGACTTTTACATTTATCAGGTTTTTCAAGATAATTAACTTATGGAATAGATATAAGATAGAAAACTATGAAAGACTGATATGCTGATGTAATGATAAATTGTCTGTATTTCCAGAATGCTCGCCTCAAGCTCTTCGCTGCTCGCAGTGCGCTAGATGAGCAGCCGGCCATCATTGACCAGGGACTCGCGCATCTGCTCCGCCCACCACAGGTACCGTAACCGGAAGGGGGCACACCGAAATCATCTTGACCCGTACTTTATCTCTCTCCCTCTCCCTCTCTCCTTCCAGCTCCATCCCTCTCGCACCCACGAGTCTCCCGGTCTCTTCTCTTCTCTCTCTCTCTCTCTCTCTCTCTCTCTCTCTCTTCTCTCTCTCTCTCTTCTCTCTCTCTCTCTTCTCTCTCTCTCTCCAGCTCCATCCCTCTCGCACCCACGACTCTCCCGGTGTCTTCTCTCTCCACACCCGCGATGAAGTCGAACGAAAGCGATTGGAGAGACCAAATGGTCGTCTTCTCGCAGTTTCAGGTTGCCCTCTATTTTCTTGAATCAATAAAACTAATTGAAAATAGAATTAAACAATTAAGAATAGTTCGGAAAAAAATTATGATAAAGCTTTAAAAAAGTTGACTTTAGAGGACGACGAGAAAGCTGTGCAGCGAATGATGTTCGAGTGTCGAAACGACATGGTGCTCACTGAGAAGCTACTCTACGATACTCGGTTTATTATTTTATATTTTTATATTAGCGGAATTGTTGTTATTTTTTAAATGTAATTTAATTAAGCTTCTAAAAACTAAGGTTCGACAACAAGTGGAAGGAGCGCTACACGACGGTGCTGCTGGAGGAGGAGGGAGTCAGGAGGAAGAAGAGACCGGAAAACAGACAGGGATGGGTCGTGCCGCTTAGGAGGATCTGCGATAAGGTTGGAGGGAGAGAGAGAGAGAGAGAGAGAGAGAGAGGAAGAGAGAGAGAGAGAGAGAGAATAGAAAGAGTGAGAGGTTGTTCACTCCGAGATTAAGCTTCTTCTCCTCCAGGTGGGCATCAACCCGTCCTTCTTCACCCGTGACAAGGCTGTGACTCTGCAAGAGGCGCGAGTTCGAGTCCTTCGCGAGAGACTCGCCATGGAGACGGCTCCATCCGAGTGGCTCAAAGACTTACATCCCGAAGCCACTCAGTCAGTTGCAGAAGAGGAGATCCTTGTTGTAAGCTTGTTATTGTTAGTAAGTTACAAAAAATGATCCGCTTTAAAAGACTCCAGCCTTAAAACATAGATTTTGGTCGGTATAGCTTTCCTGAGAGAGAGATTATGACACAGAAAGGGGGAGATATGGAAGGTCAGAGGTGGAAATTGAGAAAAAAAGGGTCTTATCTAGCCTAAGGCTTACTTACATCTCAAAAGGAGCCTTATAACCTAATGAAGTTTCTTAGGAACACCGCCCTTTCTCACTTTCTCCGCCTAACTCTCGACCCTCGCGGAGTGCAGCAGCGTGTTGCTCTCTTCCAGCATCGCCTGCACGCGGATCGCGACCGCGTTCGCGTCTACGGCCAGTGTCAGTTGGGGTACTCATATGATCAACCGAGTTATTGTAACCGAATTATGGCTCTAAGGTTTCGGTACTAGGCTTCGATGAATGGTGGATACTGTATATAACTTTGGAATGCTGTCTGCATTTTAATTTTGAGCTGAAATGGCAATTATGGAATTGGCAGTTTACTTCTAGTACTTACCAGTGACAAGGAACCGAAAATATTTTCTGGCTCGTCGGACTGTTTGTTTGACATGAAAGAATGAGAAGACAGTACTATTGATATTCTCTACACCCATCCCCTTCCTGCAAGAGTCTTTTTGCTATTTCCAAGTGTGAAGTTTTATAAAAGATCGTTAAATTTATTGATTGCTCAATTTTGTTCCCTAGAAATGACAAACGAATATAGTATCCGTTTGACTTGCTTGCAGACTACAACAACATCAACCTCGGCAAGCGAATGTTCGGCCCGGCAAGGAAGCAGAAGTTTGTGCGCACCATTCTGGGAGGAATTGAGAGAAGGTTCTAGTTTTATCCCCTGAATATTCCTTTAACTTCGTTACTTTGATTCATGATTTGGATGCAAAAATGGTTTATATATTTTTTTACTGTTTTAGAGGAGAAAAAGATAACAGGTTTCGAAAGATAAGAAACGAATTCCGACTTTTGTTCAGATTCGAGATTCTCGACAACCAAGTCAACCACATTCCATTTCGTCATCTCGCATCCGATCGCATGCCGCACAAGTGCAGGAACACTAGTCGGTTTTCTTTATTCATTTTCTCTCTTTCTCTCTCTCTCTCTCTCTCTCTCTCTCTCTCTTTCTCTCTCTCTCTCTCTCTCTTTCTCGCTCTCTCTCTCTTTGTTTCTCTCTCTCTCTTTGTTTCGCTCTCTCTCTTTGTTTCTCTCTCTCTTTGTTTCTCTCTCTCTCTCTCTTTGTTTCTCTCTCTCTCTCTTTGTTTCTCTTTCTCTCGTTGTTCCTTTCTCTCTTTGTTTCTCTCTCTCTCTTTGTTTCTCTCTCTCTCTTTCTCTTTGTTTCTCTCTCTCTCTCTCTTTGTTTCTCTCTCTCTCTTTGTTTCTCTCTCTCTCTCTCTCTCTCTCTCTTTGTTTCTCTCTCTCTCTCTTTGTTTCTCACTCTCTCTTTGTTTCTCTCTCTCTCTTTGTTTCTCTCTTCATTTCTCACTTCCTTGCTCACGCAATTGCTTTCTCAGTCAATTTCTCACCACTCGTCGGCGGCGTTCAATTGTTATTTCTAGGAATCAAGTGCCGCGACGACACTCGCGTCGTCCTCCAGTCGCCCTCCTACTACGGTAGCACTATAATTGCCGGGAGTAGCGTGGCAGCTGCCCTGAGTGCAGAGGAAACCTTCATCCATGCGAACCACGTCAAGGGCGCGCCCCTCTTCTCGCACTTTATTCTGACCCAAGCGCCCCTTCAGAATACTCTCGGTCAGATTGTTGCTCACTGTTTTGAGGCAAATATTATTGATTGAGTAATTGCTTTAGAATGTATTTGAGAGATTTTTTTTTAACATTTCAGAGTTTAATGAAATGAAGTTCAGCTTATCATTGCTAATTCTTTTTATATACTGAAGAAAACATGAGTTCAAAATTTCATATGTTCCAGAAGACTTCTGGCGCATGATTTGGCAAGAGCGCGTCCCGTACATCTTCATGCTTATCAGTCGCAAGGATTCTAGCCGGTCGGTTTTTTTCTCCTTCGAGTTTGATTTTTTTTATACAGTATACCAGGAGAGCGTTGTAGGAGTCGAATTGATATGAAACGGGTCGTGAATTTACCGTACATCATTTGGCCATATTACTGCTTGTTATCTTTTAATTGTTAGGAGAAATAGGAATAAAGATAAATAGAAATAATCTTTATAGACTCTAAATTAATTACATCTTTTTTTTTATTCAGCTGCGCGCCTTACTGGCCACGCAACGCGCGCTCTCCGCCAATCGTGGTGGGAGACAACGAGATGAGGATCGAGAACATGGGAGTACAAGAGCATCGGGACGTCCTCTTCCGCGTCACGTACCTGCGCATCATTGGAGCCGAGGGAGAAGAGGTCAGAGCGGGAGATTTGAATTTGTGTTTTGACGCGAAAGTTTTTATTTTGAATTCTGTACCCGTTCTTTGCAGAGACATGTCGAGCACTGGCAAGGAAATCTGAATAACGTTGAGAATGTCGTCTCGCCGCTCATGGTGAGATAAAGCTGCATTTTTCTCCTCTCTATCTTTCTCACACTCTCCAAGTTTTCTCTCTCTCTATCGCTTCCTCTCTCCCTCTCCCCATCCCTCTTGTTATGTCGCTCTATATTCTCTCTCTTTCCTTTATCTCTGACTCTCTCACTCTCGCTCTCTCCCCTCACTCTCTCTCTCTCTCTCTCTCTCTTGTTATGTCACTCTAGATATCCTTTTCTCTCTCTTTCTTTTGTCTACCTCTCATTCTCACTCTCTCTCACTCTCCCTCCCTCTTACTCCAGATACTCCGCCTGGCCCGCAGCTGCAGTCTTCCCGTTGTGATCCACGACCACCTGGGCATCTCCCGCGCGGCATGTCTCATTGCTGCTGAGGCTGCAATCACTTCTCTGCTTCGAGGACCGGCCACCAAGGTATGGCTGATCGAATGGTCTCTCTCTCTTTCTCTCCCTCTCTCTTTCTCTCGATCTCTCTTTCTCTCCCTCTCTCTCTCTCTCTGTCTCTCCTTTCTCTCTCCCCTCTCTCTCATTTCTGTCTCTTCTCTCTCTTTCTCTCCCTCTCTCTCTCTCGCTCTCGTTCGCTCTCCCTCTCTCCCTCTCTCGCTCTCTCTCTCTTCTCCTTTCTCTCTCCCCTCTCTCTCTCATTTCTGTCTCTTCTCTTCTCTCTCTCTCTCTCTCTCTCTCTCTCTCTCTCTCTCTTGCTCTCTCTCTCTCGCTCTCCCTCTCACTCTCTCACACTCCCTCTCTCTCCCTCTCTCTTTCTCTCTCTCTCTTTCTCTCCTTACTCTCTCCCCTCTCTCTCATTTCTGTCTCTTCTCTCTCCTTCTCTCTCTCTCCCTCTCTCTCTCGCTCTCGTTCGCTCTCCCTCTCACTCTCTCACACTCCCTCCCTCTCTTTCCCTCGCTCTCTGTCTTTCTCTCTCTCTCTCGCTCTATCTCTCTCTCTCCCTCTCTCCCTCTCTCGCTCTCTCTCTCTCTCTCTCTCTCTCTCTCTCTCTCTTCTCCTTTCTCTCTCCCCTCTCTCTCTCTCATTTCTGTCTCTTCTCTCTCTCCCTCTCTCTCTCTCTCTTTCTCTTTCTCTTTCTCTGTCTCTCCTTTCTCTCTCTCCTCTCTCATTTCTCTCTCTCCCTCTCTCTCCCTCTCTCTCTGCCTTTCTCTCTTTCTCTCTCTCTCTTTCTCTCTCTCTCTCTCTCTCTCTCTCTCTCTCTCTCTTCTCCTTTCTCTCTCCCCTCTCTCTCTCATTTCTGTCTCTTCTCTCTCTCCCTCTCTCTCTCTCTCTCTCTCTCTCTCTCTCTCTCTTTCTCTTTCTTTGTCTCTCCTTTCTTCCTCTAGTCTCTCTCTCATTTCTCTCTCTCCCTCTCTCTCCCTCTTTCTCTCGCTCTCGTTCGCTCTCCCTCTCTCCCTCTCTCTCTGTCTTTCTCCCTCTCTTCCTCTCTCTCTCTCTCTCTCTCTCTCTCTCTCTCTCTCTCTCTTCTCCTTTCTCTCTCCCCTTTCTCTCTCATTTCTGTCTCTTCTCTCTCTCCCTCTCTCTCTCTCTCTCTCTCTCTCTTTCTCTTTCTCTGTCTCTCCTTTCTTCCTCTAGTCTCTCTCTCATTTCTCTCTCTCCCTCTCTCTCCCTCTCTCTCCCTCTCTCTCTCGCTCTCGTTCGCTCTCCCTCTCTCCCTCTCTCTCCCTCTCTCTCTGTCTTTCTCCCTCTCTTCCTCTCTCTCTCTCTCTCTCTCGCTCTCTCGCTCTATCTCTCTCTCTGCCTCTCTGCCTCTCTCTCTCTTTGCCTCGCTCCCTCTCCCACCCTCTTTCTTTCTCCAGAACCTGGTGCAGCAAGCCGTGCAGTGGGTCCGCTCTTCTCGCCCCTTCAGTGTGGAGACTCCCATGCAGTTTGTCTACATCCACCGCATCGTCGCGCACTTCTTCCGTGACATTCTCCCACCAACGCGCGCTTTTGATGTCGACTATCGAAGGTTTTTTTTCTGTTTCTTTTATATTTTAAACATTTTGACGAAATAAACAAGTAAATTAACTAATAGTTTATAAACATAATATTTTACAAAGAATTATTACATGTTTAAAATCCATTCTTATTGAAGATGGCTGGAAGAGCGCGCGATGCGCATGTTCCTCGACGACGACCGCGAGCAGCTTCCTGGCTACCGCCAGCTCTCGCCCAGGATCGATCCGGATCTGCTTCGACTGGCCAGACGCAGGTTGGAGGAGTATCGATTGAGTGCTGTAGATTGAAGATATTCAATAGGTTTTGTTATTTTCTAAACAGGAAACGGTAAAAATGAATAATGCACTGTCTATTTTATAGTGGAATGTTAAATTCTTATGGTTAAGATTATGTAATGGTTGTAATGATAATAATATCCGTTTCAGGGAGCGCCCGGATTCTCGCCGCGAGGCTAACGACTGCGTTGGCGAGCTGCCGCTGCCTCTCGAGGGCGCAGATGTCTTGGCGGCCAGGAAGAGACTTCCGAACAAGTACCCAGCCGGGGTACGGTACAATTAGATTGAGAAGATATACGGTACTTCTAGAAAGAGAGATGAATGAAGGATATTATTGGAGAATAGAACGCTTATTGATTTATGATTTACAATGATGTGTAAATTGTTTTATACGAACCCTATTTTCTGTATTACGAAATTCCTGATTCCTTCCACCGTTTTATCAGAGATGCATCGAAATGGTAGCTGTCATGTCCTGTGTGGACGAGTTATTGATAGGCGTACTTATATTGTGAAGTATTTATAAGGATGATTGAGATACAAATGCTAGCCATTTGATAAGAATCGTAAGCTAATGTATAAGTTGCTGAGATTTTATATTCTTATTTGGCTTTGGATAAATCTGTGAATGCGTTTCATTGATGCAGTGATTACAAATATTATACAGAGACTGGTAGAGAGAAAAAGGAGAGCGAGAGAGAGAGAGAAAATAGAATATATAGAAGGAGAGCGAGCAACTGAGTTACGAAATGCGGAGAGAAGCAATATAGAAAGATAGATACAAAAAAATTCAACTGTTATGTAAATATGTGTATAATAGATATGAAATATTTAAAAGAAGATCTGGAAGAAGATTCCATGCTGTGAGACTAAAAGAAGCACAGCAGCATCTATCTGACCGGTTGTTTGTCCTACCGCACAAATGATATCGTACTCCTTGATTTGAAAGAACTCGTTGGGTTTGACTTGTTTCGCGATAACTGTGCTGCTGTCTTTCCAGTTCATGTTTCATGCTGTTTCTTATTTGGCGTTTCAGTATATTTTGAGTTGCGATCATGGCTAATTTACGCAAAATGTTACTAAATTTTCTCGTATTCGTGATAGCAGAATAACGAGTGAAAACAAAATAAAAGTTTATATTTGTTTTGTCCTGAGTCAGCCCATGCAGTGGCCGTTGCTGCTCAACGTCCGCTGGCTCGGTCTCATCGTACATCTCGTGCTGCTCTACTCCATCTTTGACATTTACTACTCGTAAGTCCCTTGCATCTTACTTAACTTTTAGTCGATTAAAATGTTTTTTTTTTATTTCTTTTTTTTTATTTCTTTTTAGACCTTTTTTTTATTTTTCATAACATCTCGATTCCTTCTCATTGCTGGAATTGAGAAGAAAAATCAGTTTACTTATATATTTGGTCTAAACGAAATTATAGAGTTAACCAGAGTTAAATTTTCTGTTAAGCTTAGTGGAGGTTTTATCTTTGATAATTTTAATATATTCAAGATCACCGATCATTCCGAATCTCCGCGGCCACGTCATCACTCAAGGAGCAGCACCCGCGTCGCGTCTCTTCTTCATTTCCGCTGGTTAGCAGAGGAAAAATAAGTTCCTGGCTTTAGCCAGACAATGCTAATTGTTCTGATGATATTATTACGAATTATTTAGTTTAATTATTTAATGATTTACCCGTTTATAAGATGCTCGTTTTTCTACTCTTTCGAAGCGGTCGATAAGCTGAAAAATATTGTGATTACCGTATCATTCATTTTGTTTATAATTGCAGTAGTTTTTTGTATTGAGAAGAAAACAGTTTATTTTAAACAAAAAAAATTTCTTGAGATGGCCTTCGATTGGACACTTTTCTGGACAACCCGGAGATGGCGCCTTTTCTGCATTCGCTGATCACGTCGAGAGAGGTTTGGGACACGGGAATAAAGAGACATGCATTGATCATCCATCAATTGCGGATATCTCTCTCTCTCACACTCTCTCTCTCTCGCTGTCTGTGTCTTTCACCCCATCTCTCCCGCTTCTCTCTCTATCTCTCTCTCTCTCTCTCTCTCTCTCTCCTCTCTATTGCAGGCCGTCTCTGGCCGTGCCATCAGCCACGTTCCTACCGAATCCCGCCCTGGCCACATCGCTATGCTCGCAGGATTCACTGAAGTACTTTTTTTTTTTAGAATAAAAAATTTTATCCGCTTATTAATAATTTGCTTCGAAATTGTTTGTCTATTTTCTTAAATTAAGGACTTTTTTGTTTATTGAAACGTTTGTTAAAAAAAAAACTTGTTTGTACTCTCAAGCTACAAGCTGGGTATACTGTGTCAGGCTGAATTCGGTAGTTATGACTTCTACAGCACTTTAAAAAGTGTTATTTTTTAATGGAAACGTGAGTAAAAAATTTCTAGATGTGCATTTTATTATTATTAATTTTTTGCTATGCGACCTAGTTTTGTTGTTCTCTTCAGGACGTTAGCGCCGTGACTCGAGGTTGGAGTCGGAATCCCGTGCCATTCGATTCGATTTTCAATCGATCAGGTTTGTTTAGAATCGCAAAAAAAGTGAATATTTCTAATACTTTAACAAATCCATTGCGAGCTGATAAGCGATAGATTTTTTTGTCTGCCTAAAATTAGGCGAAAGAAGTTTGATGTGGCTTTGTGAAAAGAGAATTTAGGCAAGATATCTCTTTTTTTTTTAGAAATGTTTTAATATATTTTTGCTGTCGTTGGAGTATACGTTTAAAGAGGCGGGTAAATGTTTTTAAACATAAATAATGCCTATAAATTCGACAGATACGTCGTTTCTCTGGGGCAGCGAGGACATTCTGCATCTTTTCTCGCACACTCCACGCACCTACTCTGATTCTTTCTCGCCTGAGCTAGAGGACTTCTCGTCGAGGGAGAATTGGAAGCTCGATCAATGGGTCTTCGATCGAGTGCAGGTCTCTCTCTCTCTTTCTCTCTCTCTCTCTCCTTCTCTCTCTCTCTCTCTCTCTCCCTCTCTCCCTCTTTCTCTGTCCCTCTCTGTCTCTCCCTCTTGCGTATTTTATTGAGATTTGTAATTGCAATTTTTTTTAATTCGATTGTAAAAAAAACATTGGAAATGAATTAATGTGTATAAATGATTAATGAAGAAAGAAAAATGAAGGTATTTAAAGACCTTCCTGCGCTCGTCCTCACGAGAGAAGCTAGACGGAGATCGCCGTCTCTTCTTCCTTCATTTGGTCGGCCTGGACACGAACGGGCACGGCCACAAGCCGCACTCTGAGCTGTACAAGCAGAATCTCAAGATCGTCGATGAAGGCATACGGAAGCTGTGTCACACGGCGGGGGAGGCTAGTCTTTTTTATTGATAAAAAAAATCAAATAAATACTAAAATCTAAATAAATAAAACAATAAATTAAGTATATTTAACTATGCACTGCGATCTACTACATAAGGAAATTATTTAACTGATAGTACGATGACGATATTTTTTTTGAGACTCATTACTTATCTGTTACTCGTTGCAAGAATTTGTTATTGCAAGGATAATAAAAATTTACATAATTAAATTATTTCACTTAGATAGTGATTCTCTGATCTTCGCAGGTTTTCGGAGATAATCGCACAGCTTTCCTGTTCACTTCGGACCATGGCATGACGGACTGGGGATCGCATGGAGCGGGTTCAGATGAGGAGGTACGGTAGAGAGAGAGAGAGAGAGAGAGAGAGAGAGAGAGAGAGAGAGAGATAGAGAAAGAGAGTGGTATGAGAAGGGTACAGTAGCTGGGTGGATAGAAGAAGAGATGGTATGGAGAGAGCAGAAAAGGGGTACTGTATGGATTGGGAGAGTGTTTTGCAGCAAACAAAGTAATACTGTATATGGCTGGAGAGGATACGATATGAAGAGAGCGGAAAAAAGTGTGTCTGTTTGAGAGCGAGACCGAGAGAAAGATACACGGAAATAGAGCAGTACTTTAGTCGTTTTCAGATTCTTATTCCACTCGTCATGTGGGGCAGTGGCGTTGCGGAAGGACTTGCGAATAGAGAGGTTTCCAATTATTTATATTAAATATTGACTAATTAACGCTAGACGTCGTGTTAGAGATTATAAGAAATTGAAGAAATATTCATGCTTAATCACTTTAGAAATTTTTGGGAGATTTTCTATGATAATCTTAGCAGCTTCGGTCAGCTTTAGTTGTTTTCCTCTCAAGAACCTCGATGCTATCTATATGAACTTGCGAGCTACTTGGTTTATTTTTTTATTTTCTTTAGAAATAATTTGGTCAATTCATTTCCTTGACTAGATTATGATATCTATTTGTGTGCAACCAACAGACTTTGACATACATATCCTCTACAAGCTGAATCTTTTAATTGTTAAATAGTTGAAATAACTGCATAATTTATTTTATGTATTTTAAGAGATTTTATAATCTTTTCAGGTTGCCCAGATCGACCTTTGCCCGTTGACCGCCGCACTGCTGGGCACGGCGATTCCGACGAATTCAATGGGAATCCTACCCGTCTTCGCGCTCTCAGCCACTCCAAAGTACATCTTTAGTGCAGTCTACGCCAACTTTCTACAGGTATTTGTTGTTATTACATAAATAATGTAATTATAAATTTTTTAAAACCTTTTCTTATATATTAAGTATGCCTTGAAGTGATACCGTAGGAAAAAAGATACATTATTATTATTTTTTTTTAATATATTTTTTTTTAATAAAAATCAATTTTTTTAAATAACGCGTGTATAAGATTATAAAGGAACCGCTTCCGTGCCAAAAAAGGAAGAAAAAATTTGCCTTGTCTCCTCCAGCTTCGCGAGACGATTGAAGCTCAGCTCGCCGCGCTTAGTAGCCGCTTCTGGAGGCTGCCGAGCAGTGCGATGAGTTCGATTGCGATTCAGGTTTCTCTCTTTCTCTCGCTTTCTCTCTCTCGCGCTCTCTCTCTCTCTCTCTCTCTCTCTCGTTCTCTCTCTCTCTCTTTCTTTTTCGTTCTCGCTCTCTCTCAATCTCTCGCTCTGTATTTTTTGTATATTTATCCTTCTATTTAAACTGTATTACCAAAGTGCAATTTAATGTTTTTCAGAAGCTTGTCGAAGAGAGCTCTCGCCTTGGAAAGCAAAGGTGAATATATACTTTTTAAAATTTTTTTTTGCTTCTCAGAAGGTTTACACATATAAGTTGATTAATCTGTGTGTTTAAAAATTGATAGTGAAAACTCCTTTCCGATCCACCCAATTTAACTAAAAACTAAAATATGAAAAGAGAGTAAAGTGGATGATATTGTGTTATTGATTAGAAATGTATGAATACAAATTCTTATAAATGTTTTAGTCGCTTCGAAGCTGGAACGGGTCTGCTTTCTCCACAACTTCCCCATCTTCAGGTCTTTTTTCCTGCATTTTTTTTTTACATCATACCGTTCTATATTGAAACAATTGCACCTAGAAATTAAATATTTATTTCTTTTGTATTATTAGTTCCCTAAGCTATTTTTAATGAGGAATTTTTAAAGTTTTTTTCTCTTTTTCATTCCACCCCTTTATTAAACAAAAGGTGAACAAGGCCATTGTTGGACGTAATGTTATAAATGGCTGAAAATATTCTTTTAAAATGATAACATTTATCTAGTTTAGTAGATCATAAGACTCAATCGTAATCTAATTGAATTTGCCTGACCATTGTGGTCGCGTTCCTTCGCCGTTGAGTCAGGCAAAAATGCGCGAATTCAAACATGAGTATTTGGTTCCTTGAAGGCATCCATCATGGCGTACCATCGAGTGGATCGGCCTGCGCTCGGCATCGCAGTCTCCGCTTCCTTTCTCCTCTGGCTCGCCGTT
The DNA here is from genome assembly GCA_945643635.1 of Allodiplogaster sudhausi. Lineage (NCBI taxonomy): Eukaryota > Metazoa > Nematoda > Chromadorea > Rhabditida > Diplogasteridae > Allodiplogaster > Allodiplogaster sudhausi. Next base: position 2,579,377 of record CALZFC010000248.1, read on the forward strand.
CTGGTTGTCGATCTCAACTATGGAACGGTGGCAGGTGATCTATTTTTATTCATTTTAGTTATTGGTTTATTTTTTTATTATTTTGCGAGCATAAATGCCATCTATTTGGCTTCCGGCCCGAGGTCGATATACATCTCTCTCTCTCTCCCTCTCTCTCTCTCTCTCTCTCTCTCTCTCTCTCCTCTTCACTTTCACCAATTCTTTTTTTTCTTTATTTCTCTCGCCTTATGTTCCATCTCTCGCTTTTCTCACTCTCTTTCAAATTCTCAAACGGATTCCCTCTCGATGATACCTCATTCTTATCTCCTGAACGGTAATTTCAGTGCAATTGACTAGCTGGGCAAGATATAATCGGTTTACTGCTGCAATGAAAGGATAAAGTGTATTTACGGAAGAAGTAAATTGATCACATTCAGAGTTTTACTGGAATAGAAAGTCATAGCCTCCGGTATCCTCAAGCGCGCGTGGTTGTCTTCTCACCGGCTCTGGTATTTTTGGGAATATAACTTTATCTCCGTTGTTTTCCTTATCCCTTTCCCCTCTCTTATTCCCAGTCTGCTTCTAATTTATCTTCTCTTCCTCTTTGCTTTTCTTGCTCCCACTTACCCTTCCTTTTCTTTTCATTCTCTCTTTTATGTTTCCGTCCCCCTTCTCTCTCTCTTTCTCTCTCTCTCTCTCTCTCTCTATCTCTCTCTCGCTCTCTCTCTTTCTGTTTCTCTCTCTCATGCTATCTCTCTCTCTCTCTCCCTTGCCATCAAATCTTGCCAATTCGTATCAATTATCAGCTGCAATCAAAACACTTCACACGAAGAGGTGTAAGAAACGGGGCGAAAAAATTGATCAATTTTAAAAGAAATTTTGTATTGCAAGAAGAATAAAAATTAACATTTCTCAGACACGCCAATTCTCCCTGCGCTAACATGGCTTCCCGCGCTGGGAGTCGCCGCTCTTCTCTGCCGTCTGTCGTCTCTCTCCCTCACACAGTCTCTCTACATGCTCCTCCCTCTCTATCTGCTCTCTCGCCTCGCCGCAGCCACTCCATTCCGTGTCTCCTCTCCGAGTGCTCTCTTCCACCATGCGAGCAAGTTGTGGCTGCCCAAGCTGAACAAGGTCATTCGAGAAGTTCATCTTTTGGTTTCTTCCATTGAATTGTGTAAAATGTGTGTTTTTGTGTTGCGGTCCTCCGCCATTTTCATTCCACAAAAAGTTTTACTATTACTATAAAATCTGGCGAATCCTCTGTCTCTCCATCTCTACTGCTCTAGCTTTATAGATTTTTATTCCTTCCTCCTTCTTTCCTCTTTTTTTCTCGGTCTTTGTTCTTTCTCTCTCTCCATTCTCTCTCTCTTTCTGAAATTCTTGCCTCTCTCTCTCTCTCTCTCTTTCTCTCTCTCTCTCTCTCTCTCTCTCTCTCTCTCTGCAGGAGTGGCCCCGTTTCCTGGCGGTTCTCTCCTTCGTCTTGGCTCTCGCTCTCTCCTTCCACGACCGTCGCTTCGTGGCCCTTCTAATCCTCGCCATCGCCGCACTCCCTCAGACACTCCGATTCGTGCGATGCAGCGAGAAGATGTCAGAGTTCAAAGATCAAAGATCAATTGTTCATTCCATTATTTTTTAAAGGTTTTTTCACTTTACAAAAAATATGGTATCATAATAATTATTTTAAAAATATAAAAAAATTCTACACCACATCTGGGCATGCCGATTAATATAGTAATTTCAATGACTTTGTGGGCTGAGTTGCAAACAAATTTATTATTTTTTGAACGTTTATTGTGAGAATTGATCAACAAGTTCCTTACTTAAGCCGCACCAAATTATGGCTGTCGCTCTGCGTGTCTGCCCTTCCCTTCGTTCTCTTGCCTCCAGCTGGCTCTCTTCCACTTCCATGGCTCTCTCCGCTGCCTCCACTGGTCGCCGCAGCTCTTGTCAGGTACGGTAGAGCAGATTGGGTACGGTAGGAGAGAGAAATGGAAAAGAAAGAGAGGAGAGAGGGAGTGACAGAGAAAGAGAAGCTACATGAGCAATCGGTAAAGATTACAGCAATTGGCCAAACATTTCATGAAAACATGTTTGGAACTTATTTAATATATCGCTAACAATTTTGTAACAGGTTTAAAAAATCCTTTTTAAGGAAGCTGGTTCGACCTCACGCAGCACCGAAGCAGCTGATTGTGCTCGATCGACTGATTTCCGGCTCTGTCATTGTTGCTGCATTGATTGGTAATTAATTGTTCATTCATATTTGCTGGTGATGGTCTGATCGATCCTTTTGCGTGGGATGCCTTCTTATTCGATAGTATGTAATGAATACCACCGGTGTAGATTTGGACTTTAAGGGAAATATTTGCTGGTGTACATAATACCTTCGCTCTCTCCATCTTTTCTCTCCTTCTCTCTCTCTCTCAGTCTATCTATATATCTCCCTCCCTCTCTCTCTTTCTCTCTCTCTCTCTCTCGCTTTCTCTGACTCCTTTCACTGGTTTCTCTAGCTTTCTATCGATCATTCCATGTTCTCTTACTCCTCGCATCTCATTCATCCTTATATTTATGAAATCTTTCTTAACTAAGAACTATATTGTTTTAATAGTCTTCACAAATTCAGAAGTCAATGGGTGATTTTTAATAGGCGAGAACTTTAAATGTGATTTCTTTGTTGAGGTCTCAGCACGCTGTGGCCGTGCACTCCACTCCGTTGGCTCTCATGGCTCTCCATGCCTATCGGAGCTCTCGTCGCTGCCAAAACTCCGCCACGGTTATTTCATTAAATAGTTTCTTTTACTTGCCGAAAATATTTATTTTATTTTATTTCTTCATGTTAAATTTTGTCTATTTATACAGTACAATATATCAAGTGATTTTATTTAGAAAAAAAAAGTTTCGTTGTAGTAAAGAAAGACGAATTATAATTTTATATATAGTTTATGATTGATAACTTAAAGGAGCTTGCTTCGCCTGATCGCTCTCTTCGCCTCTCTCTTCCTGCCGTACTCTCTCGTCTCAACATCATACGAATCAACCTTCCTTCTCCTTCTCTCCAGCCTACTTCTCCTCTTTGTCCGCCTCAACTCCTCACACGCCAGCGATGAGCTGTTTATTCGAGTGCCAATCACACCATCTCAGGGTACGGTACTTTGAATACTGTATTGGAGGGTGTTTCAGGAAGGGGGGATGGTTATTGTATTCCATTCACTATCTTTACTATCACATCGCATTTGCACAATTGGAAGATGGGTATTCCGGTAAATTCTGAACTATCTTACTGTATTCTGATCTTAGGGGGGGGGGGGTAATTAAATCTTTGGCGTTTCCCTCTTTATTCAACATTTATATGTGATATAGTCAAAGAAGTATACTTTATCTTAGAGTAAATTCAGAGATAGTTTTATTTTATTTTTCGAATATAATTTTTCTGTCCAGAATCCTGGCCGGATTCGGTGCTGAACGGAGCGTGCGCCGTGCTTTGCTTCGTGGTTACGTCGCTCTTCTGTGCCGGGAATCTCGCGTCCCTCTCCTCGTTTGATCCTGCTGCCCTTTCCAGGTTATAGGGTATTTTTTTTATATGTTTTATTTATCTTTATTCTTTGTATTAGGATTTCTCTTATAATCGGTTTAAACTTCACAGACATAAGTGATAATTTTTGTAGCAAATCACTCCTAGATGACTTGTAAATTTCGTGTATTTAGTTAGCTTTATTTTGGGAAAAGTTGAAAATAACACGGTTTTTTAGTGTTGTATTAATTGAAAAGAGAGGGAATTAAAATAAATTCAGACTGATCTCTGTCTTCTCGCCCTTCACAATGGCTGCCATGCTGTTGATCAAGCTCATTACGCCGCCTCTCTTCATTGCAATTACGGTTGAGAAGTTTTGAAATGTTTTTTTTATTAAATTCTTTTTAAATATTCATTTTCGCATTATTTTTTGTAATATTTTGAGTTGGTAATTTTCCTATCTGACGACTTTGTCTTTTCAACGTATATGTTAATTTTAACAGATCTAAATAATAAAAAAAAAATTTTGCAGAAAAACAATAGTGATTAGTAATTATGGTGTTTACCAAAAGAATTTTTATATAAAAAAATGTTGCAACGTGATCTCGATTGAATTAATAATAGAAAATGTAAAATAGGTGCGCGCCTCGTGCCCCTTCGGCCGGAATCTGTCTTCGCTCAGCAGTCGCGTACTCATCGTGTGCGATCTCCTGGCCACGCTCTTCTTCTGGCAGCTCAAGGACACGGGCAGCTGGGCGGCCATTGGTATGCTTCTCTCTCTCTCTCTCTCTCTCTCTCTCTCTCTGTTTCTCTGTTTCTCTCTCCTCACTGTCTCTCGCTCTCTCTCTCTTCCTCTCTATCCTCTGTCCCTTCCTCTCTCTCTCTCTCTCTCTCTCTCTCTCTCTCTCTCTCTCTCCTCTCTCTTTCTCTTCCCCTACCTTTCGCTCCCTCTCTCCCGCTCTCTGTCGTTCCCCCCTCTCTCTCTCTCTCTCTCTCTCTCTCTCTCTCTCTGTTTCTCTGTTTCTCTCTCCTCACTGTCTCTCGCTCTCGCTCTCTTCCTCTCTATCCTCTGTCCCTTCCTCTCTCTCTCTCTCTCTCTCTCTCTCTCTCTCTCTCTCTCTCTCTCGTTGCCCTCTGTGTGCGTCTCTCTCTCCTCTCTCTTTCTCTTCCCCTACCTTTCGCTCCCTCTCTCCCGCTCTCTGTCGTTCCCTCTCTCTCTCTCTCTCTCTCTCGCTCTCTCGCTCTCCTCTCAGGCCTCTCCATTGCCCACTACGTGATTGCGATGTTCACAGCAGTCGTTCTCCATCTGCTCTTCCTGGCTGCCGAATTCCTCCTCAACGTGCCCTCACTCGGAAGCAGAGGAAAGAAGGCAGCAGCCAAGGATGACATCTTCCACTATGCGAAGGCTTAAAGGAGCCCATAAATGCACGTTTGAACTCGCGCCTTTTGTCTTGTTCTCAGTCTTATAGATGCTATTGATATATGTACCTATTGTTGTCTTTTTATTTCGCAAAAGCATAACAGAGAATCAATAGAGATCCATGTGCCCGTTTTATCCGTTTTGAGAAGAGACGATTTATCCAGATTCTAGAATGAGTGCATTTGTTCCGCATGGATTTATTCTGTACTTCTTCATATCCTTTTTTGCTGTTCCCTGGACGAGGTACATCAGAGTTTGCTCATCTTTGCTGTTGCTGACTCATTATTTTTTCTGAAACCAAAACCGATGTCTCTTCTACGTGTCTTCTTACTCGACATGTAAACTATATCGTGTTCACTCTACTCGGAAACGTGTGCTTTATACACTTTTATTGTGTACTGCCTCAAAATATAGGAATAATAAATTCATTATTATTAATCATTGCTGTGCCATACTTGAGTACATATAAAGCAAATAGAGTGTATTTTATTAAACTTAAAACGATGTTCTGAAGGCAAATGAAAAGGCAATATATCATTGCGTATGCAAGGGCAGGCTAAGAAAGAGAACTCAAGAGCTTACAAAACTTAAGTTGGATGGGCAAAGTGGCAAAAAAAGTAGGAAAGTTGTGCGAATAAATATAGATATGTATTTCTTGTAAGCAAAAGCTGTGATGGTCTAAACTCGCCGAGTCTCGGGAGCGGGAAATCCTTAGAGACGATCTCTGCTGCTGAGCACGCGAACAATGGAGCCGACACCGAACTTGGTGACAATCTGGGAGCAATAAGTGTTCTCAACAGATACATTCTACTCTATCCGCGTCATTATAACTATCTCTAATGACTCATGGTTTCTGCTTCCATCTCATATATCTTCATTTGATAACAAATCATCTCTCCTTATTTCTCTTTCTCTTCTTCCCTCTCTCTCTCTTTTTCTATCTCTCTCTCTTTCTCTCTCTCTCTCTCCTTCCCTCGCTCTCTTTGATTCTCTCACTCTCTCTCTGATTCTCACTCTCCTCTTTCTCTCTCTCCCTCTCTCTGATTCTCTCTCTCTCCCAACCTGTGCATGCCACGCGAGGAGTGCCTGACAGAGTGCTGGCTCTCCGATCAAGTCGAACGCGCGGTAGACGAACTTGAGCGTGTTGTCGCCCTCTGTGTCGGAGAGGGACGAGACGGCAGATTCGATCTCGCTTGTCTTGAACGACTGCAGGACCTGGAGGAGAAGAGAGAGAGATAGAGAGAAAGAGAGAGAGAGAGAGAGAGAAAGAGAGAGAGAGTGAGAGAGATTAGAGAGAGAGAGAGATTGCAGGGAGCCTTTATTTATGCGCACCATTTCAACAATCCGAGTGCGGGAAAGCACGGGTATAATTTAAAAAAAAAACTAGTTTAGCACTGGACAGAATGCATCTATCGTATAATGTATATCTGTGTACTCTGGAAGCATTGTAACTTCTTTTTATGAACTTTGAATGTTTTGGCTAACTTCAGTGACATGAAAAAGGTTTTATTTAATATGAAATACATCCTGCGTTAATTTTACAGAGTCACTGAACACGGGATTACTTGCTTTCTTTACTTTTACAAAATTATTTTTAAAAAATAACAAGATGGTGATCCTCTTTTCTACCTTGCTACTTCTCCCGCTCTCTATCACCAACCTTGGCCACGAGTGTCGTGGCGCGGTCCTTGAGTGCTTGGTCCTTCGAAGAGAAGGGAGGTGACGTCACCGCGGCCTTCAGCGCGTCCAGATTACGGCCGGACTGTTAAGAAATGAGAGAAATTATACTGTTTGTGTAATTAAAGAAAATCATTTACAGCTCGATTTCTCTTTGGAATGCGGTCGACTAAATATATTCCTCCTCTCACTAGCGACATTAACTGACAAATACATGTAAAGTTCTGGCAAATATACAACCAAAACTAGAGCTAATGGGAATAGAATATTTCAAGGCATGGAAAGCAAATCCGGAACGCGATCTCCAAATCCAACGAATCGATTGTAAAAAAAAAAGGGAAGTTAATTTTCGTCCATTTCTCTTTGAAGCCTTTTTCTAATAAAGTATTTATAAAAACAAATTTCAACCAACATCAAGAAAAGAAACTGTGACGAGTTCCTAAATAAGATAATGTAGTGTCGGGAAGTTATTTAAAAAAATAAGGTAAAGAAATGGTGGGAAGGAATAATTTTCAAATGTCGTTTCTCACCACGAGAAGCTGATTGACGTTGCGTTCGTCGACGCCGAGAGTGGGCGAGGCTGCCTCGTTGCCCTCCTCGAAGGTGTCATCATCGAGAGCATCCACATCCAGCTTACGGTACGTCGTCGATTCCATGTTCTTCGCCATGGCTGGAGGAGTACGGTAGAAGAGAATGGGAGGTACGGCACTGAATGAAGAGTACGATAGACGAGAAAGAACGGGATACAGTAGACTGAGAATGACTGAGAGGTTTACACAAGGCTGATTGCCCGACGTCAAACATAAAGGAAGCAGCAAAGGAGCACGACGTTAACGGAAACAGGTATACTACCAAATTTTTTAAATACAATTCCTACACGTAGTCAAATATCAGGAAAAAAGGGAAATAAAAAAGAACGAGAAAAGAGGAGAGAACCGGACATAAATTAGTGTGCTCCAGAGCGCAAAAGGAACGGAAGCGTATGCCGAAGAAATGAATAATAGGCAGAAAACCATAAACATTTACGAAGACTACGCGTTCGTAAAGAAAAAAAAAGAGTTTTACGTACAGGTGCTGAAAAAGCGAGAATAACGCCGTAATTCCCATCTATTGACTCTAATCAAGGTGGCCAAAATGAGGGCATAAGACGTGATGAACTCCTTTCCAAGATAATGTTAATCGCAAAAGATTAAGCATTATGAATTCGGAGCATCAACCTAGAAGTGCTTGGCATCAGACGGGAAGCAGATTCGCATACATTTTGCGGAGCGAAACAAATAAATCAATCATATGAAAAAATCGTGAACGAGTCATACAAAGCTTTCAAAGTAAGGGCGAATGAATTGCGTTTCCTGAAATGAATCTTCATTTTGGTACGAATTTGTACTGTAGGACGGAACTTCTAAAACGAATTAAAGGATTGGACGTTGACCGTCGTTTAGATGAGTACCGAACAATGTTCGCGATAATGCCACACTAAAAGCCGTATTTCCTTTTCGAAACCTTTTCCAAGTACTATTCATCGGCTGTTCATCCTTCTTGCTTTTCGATGTTGATCGTAAGTCATATTCATATTTTTTATTAGCGATAATGCCAGTTGTGATATTCGTCATGAGATTCCATGAGTTCAGAAGATGTATTGACCGATCCTTTTTATTTCTTTTCTTTTTTTTTTCTAATTCGGGCGGATTGGAGTTCTTATTAACTCTTAAGGCGGCATTTTTTTTAAACTTAATTTTGTTTCGATACATTCCTCTCGTGGCGCTCCGTTCTCGTTAGTTCTGATCCTTTTTGTGAAGGATGCTGCCCCACTATTTGTGGCATGGCCTGGGCCCGTGTTCGATGCCCCATCGAGGGGTTGCCTGGGGTTGCACGCAGGAAACGCAGAGAGTTGTCTTCGGGCTGGCTGAGAGGTGGTGGAGAGAGGAGACGGAAGGCCTCTTCCACACTCCCATCTCCTTCTTCTTCTTCTTCTCCCTTTCGCGCGCTCTTCCTGATGATGTCTCGCGTTGTTGGGTTTGTGGTATACAAAATAATCCTACTTTTCTCCCTCGCTCAATGGCGAACACTGTGTCAATTGGGGCGAACTTGGTGGGTGTTGTCACCACCACCCAGTTCTGGTTTTCACAATCATCATGACTTGGAGTCGAACCTGTTAGCGAGCTTTTCCCTGGTGTTTCAGTCATGGCAGAAGTAGCAGCAGAGGCGGCAGTTTCCATGGAGACAACAGTCACGACGGAGAGCGAGAAGACGAGAGATGAGTCGGAGGAAGAACGAGAAGAAGGCGAGGCTGTAGATGATGAGAACGAAGAAGAGGAAGAGAACAGCGATGAGGAGAGGGAAGAGGGCGAAGTCAACGATAAGGTTGGCTGGTTGTTTTTAATTTATGTTTTTTTTGGGACCCTTTCTTTGAAAACTAATGCTTTTCAAATTTATTTTTTAAACTAGTCTTTCACGAAAGCGAAACTATATTAAATCGAAATATTTATTTCATGTTCTTTTGTCCCATAAAAAACGAATATTTACTTTTTCCCCTGCCTATTTTTAATAGTGAAAAAAATGTTTATGGAGTACTTTTTTCAAACTTGTATCTTTTCTTCTATTGCAGGAGGATAAATCGACGAGAAAGCGAAAGCACTCCGAGACAGAGAAGGAAAGCAGCGGAAAGAAGAAGAAGAAAAAGAAGGAGAAGAAGCATAAAAAGGACAAGAAACATAAGAAGGAGAAAAAAGAGAAGAAACATAAAGGTGAGCAGGCTTTTCTAAAGGATATAATAGGATGTATTTTCTCTTACAATTTTAAAGCTTACAATTAGTAAAACCAAAGGCAATTTCGCTTAAGGTGTTATTGGAGATATCGAAATGGCTCATTCTACTCTTTCTTGAAAATTATTGCCATCACTTTTCATTTGACTTTTTTATTCTTTTTTTAAATAGCTTAAGGGCTTTCATATGCTTGAAACTTTTGATAGGCGCTACTCTTACAAAGTAGAAAACATATAAACCTTAATGACATATATTTTGCAGACAAGAAGAATGGTACGGAAGTGAAGGAGTCAGAAGAATCCAAGGAGAACATGGAGGTGGATGGACGAGAGGAGGAAGAGAAGGAGACGGAGGAGAGACATCGACGAGAGAGCGCAGAGAGCAAAGAGAGCAGAGACAGAAAGAGGAAGGAGCACGAGAGAGAGAAGGAAAAGGAGAGGGAACGGTCGGTTTTAGATCTTTTATACTAAGATTTGCTTCAGTTTACTCGTTTTTTAAAAATGTATTTTGAAAATATGCTTATTCAAGACAAGTAATTATTTAAAATCTTTTTCAGAGAAAAGGAGCGGGAGAAAGAAAAGGAACGCGAGCGAGAGAAGGAGAAGGAACGAGAGCGGTTGGGATCATATATTAATAAGACATTAATAAAAGGCATCATTTATTTATTTGGAATTAGTTCGATATGTGAATAATGCTACCTACTTCACAATTGTACTTTATTTACGGTCTACGGTCACAAAAGTGGCACGTGTATAAGTAAAGTAAAGTTGTATGTTATTAGTTAATTTCTCGATACATTTTTAGGGAACGCGAACGTGAGAAAGAGCGCGAACGGGAAAAGGAGCGCGAGAGGGAGAAGGAAAGAGAGCGAGACAAGGAGAGGGAACGAGAGAAGGAGAGAGAAGAAGCACGAAGGAGAGCGTCCAGAAGTGCGGAGAGAAGAAGATCGGAGAGATCGAGAAGCGCCGAAAAGAGACGAGGAGGAGGAGAGAGGTTGGATATTTCAGATGTTTTCTCGTTTAAACAGAGGAAAACAGAAAGGTAATGTCGAGTCCACAGACCCACCCAGTTTTTTAGCCACCCAAAGAACTATGCTACCATGTTTTTTTGGAAGAAAACTTGTCAGAAACTCCATTTTCAGCTAACCGCACCGTGGATTCAGGCCCCAATAACCATCCTTCCCCTCTCCGATATGCTGAATCCTCGACTGTGCCTTTTATTCCATGCTAGTTTGGGGGTCATTAACTCTATTTTGTGTTGTTATTTAGCAAAAGAGTGTAGCATTTCCAGACGAGACCGCAGCCCTGCACCTCGTAGCGAGCGTAGTGACTCTCGAAGAAGAGATCGCTCTCCACCAGGTCGCGCTGCCAGGAGATCGACCCGAACACCCGAGAGACGCCGAAGGGAGGAGGACGAGAGAAGAGGCAGAGACCGAGAGAGGGAGAGAGATAGAGGAGGCGACAGAGATAGAGACAGACGCAGGAGCAGCGAGAGAGGACATAGGAGGTGAGGAATAAGTATTGCTTTCTTTTTAAATATTTATTGGATATGTTTTGAAATGTTTATATAAATATTATCTAAAGAATATATATATATAAATTTTTAAAGTTTTATTCTAATAGTATTTTTAATAAATTTTTATATAGATAGTGGGTACACATTTTGATAGCTCTCAAAAAGAGAACCTCTCAGATCTTCGCGCGACCTGAGCCGCGACCACCACAGAGGAGGTGGCGACCGAGAGCGTGAGAGGGAGCGAGAGAGAAGAGAGCGGAAAGAGAGGGAGGAGAAGAGCGAGAGTCCACCGCTCAAGATTGCGGACGACTGGGCAGATGACTCGGATGATGAAGAGGTCAAGATTGAGGCGGCGAGGAAGAGAAGGCAGCAGATGCTGCAGCAGCTCAAGGTTTAAAAAATTGTCTTCCTACCTTTTTTCTTTTTAAATTTTATTGTATTTTCTATTAACTGATAAATGAATAAAAAAATAAAACTTTTTTATTTTGCCTGATATCAGACACTTTGACCTGGAATTTATTCATGATTTTTATCACAATAAAAAGTACAGTATTGCTATAATAATTACTTTATGTACAAAAGATTTTTTTAGCTAATGACTAAAAAAAAGATTTAACAACAAAGGTTTTTCAGACCAAGACCGAGCCAATCTACAGCGACACCGAGCTGAAGAAGGAGGAGAAGAAGACGGAGAGCGAAGAGGATGACGAGGACGAGAGGGCAGAACAGTTGCTGAAGGAAGCGGCCGAGTTGCTAGGTCAAGAGGAATTATGACATCTTACTAGGAATATTTTACTCATATAAGTATGTTTATTTCAATTTAACTTTAAGAAGGTACTACTGGGGGAAGTAAATATGGTGTGGTTGGCCGGAAAGTAAACTGGAGAGAGTACAAGCAGAATTTGTGTTCGTAGAAATCTGCGTTTAGTATGACTACAGGTTGACGCTATATCAGAAGTACTGTAAAATCGACGGTACATTTATAAACCTGTCTTCTATAAACTTACAATTATGCATGCTTACACCACTTAAAGTTGAATAGTCTTGGGCGTAACTATCATTAATTAGCCTTAATCTTAACCTTAAGTATATATACATGAGTACTTCCTTTTTAGGCGGCCGCCGTGGCTCTGGCAGCGAGAGTCCGATGGATACTTCAGGCACGGACAGCCCGGGCGACTTCTTCTCCGAGCTCAAGGAGAAGATGCTGCACATGAAGTCAGTGGGAGAGAGAGAGAAAGAGGGAGAGAGAGAGAAAGAGGGAGAGAGAGAGAGAGAGAAAGAGAGAGAGAGAGAGTGGGAGAGAGAGAGAAAGAGGGAGAGAGAGAGAAAGAGAGAGGGAGAGAGAGAGAAAGAGGGAGAGAGAGAGGGAGAGAGAAAGAGGGAGAGAGAGAGACCGTATGATGGTTAGTTATTCACAATCAGTACTCTGGTGGGAGTTTTGAAAAAAAAGTAACATACTGTTTGCCATTCACAGAAATTCGCAGACGCGCAGTTATGAAAGCAGTAGAAAACTAATTTGATGTCTTATTGTTAGAGAGAGACCTGCAACCCCGCCCGCAAACAACAACTTATTTATTGAAACGGTTTGCTTTCTTGCTCGAATCGCTGTACAGGTGGTTTTCATTTGCCAAATTCCTAGAAAGGCAGCGCTTTGTTGGAGAACAGTGATCGGAGCAGAATACTTCGGAATTACTAACGATTGTGCAGTTTAATTTTTCAGCCTTGCGATCTTGCATCTCTTCTCTCTCTCTTCTCTCTCTCTCTCTCTCTCTCTCTCTCTCTCTCCGCTCTCTACCCTCTCTCGCTCTCTCTCTCTCATTCCTTCCTCTATTCTATATCATTCCTTATAGCGACGCGAATTCAAAAGATTCCGCTTATTAGTCAATATAGCTTTACACAATTTATTTATTATAGCAATAATGGCATTTTAGGGAGACAGATGGCTGTCTTTCCAGAGACGCAGACCAGGCGGGTGTTGACTCGACATTACACAAGATGGAAGAAGGAGACGGAGATAGCAAGACTGGACGGGTGGGCGGAGCTAATGATGGACGGGTGGGCGGAGCCTCGGTCGGCGGCGAGGCTGGCGGAAGTGGCACAAGTAGCCACACGAGCGCTGCATCGAAGAAGCAGCAAGACAAGAAGAGTTTCGACATGTTTTCAGTGGACGGGGAGATTCCGGTGGTGACGGGGGTCAGTGAGCGGATTTGTCCGTTTTATTTTATGAGTCTGATTATGAGGTATTCTCAGCGATTTTAAAGCGGCTGTCTTAGCTATCATATATTGAACTGGGTTTTGCATATATTGAACTGGGTTTAGCATATATTGAACTGGGTTTTGCATATATTGAACTGGGTTTTGCATATATTGAACTGGGTTTTGCATATATTGAACTGGGTTTTGTTACAAGGCAATTAATACAATTATATTCTTCTATCATATGCATATTCAGTGCTTTGCAAAAAATATTCATTGATTCAGAAATCTTTTTTATATATATTTTTTTTTTAGATTTTATAGATTTTATAGATTTCTTGTTTATTTTTTCTGCTTTAAAGTTTAGAGTTTAATACTATTTCTTTATTCTACTTTAAATTTTAGAGATTAAAGTTATTGACTATTTACTACTTTCAGGTTGACTCGAGCGGTGGAGCGGCGGCGTTGATTGGCGCTCACGGAGACCACGCCAACGCGGCACTCAAGGACAACTGGGACGACAGCGAGGGATACTACAGTAAGCAAATTTTCGCTCTAGGACCATGTGAATTACAAATTACTATCACGCGATATCTATCGCGTTTACTTTAGGTAACTTGCTATAATACTAAACGTGGGCTGCTGTGCAACCTCCATTAAGAAATATTGGTGACAAAGTAAAATGAAATGTTCTAGACATATATTTAGATATTTAATTTTTCCCCATTTACCCAAAATATTTGTTATGAAGATGTGCGATTGAGATTAAAATTGCAATTAAATATATTTGTCCAGCATTGTTCTATGGGTTCTTTTCATGAAAAAAAAGTTTGGTAATATTCGTTATTCTGATTTTTTTAATGGCAATATAGTGAAATTTATGACAGATCATAATGTTGTTCGACATTGATTTTTATAGCATTTTTCCTGCGTTCGACATGGCTATTATCATTTACAACTTGCAGGAGTTCGGGTGGGCGAAGTGCTGGACGGGAGGTACCGTGTCTTTGGCTACACTGGAGCCGGTGTCTTTGGCAACGTCGTCCGCTGCACTGATCTCGAGAGAAACAACACCATAGCTGTCAAGATCATCAGGAACAATGAGATCATGTCAGTTATCGATCGATGTATTCAGTCACTATTTATTAGATTTTTGTTATTTTGATTACATTTTGCCTTGTATACAAGACTTTCTGTCTTCCATTGTTGTTAGTGGAATTGTTGAAATTTTTTAATAATCACTATTTGCAGAAAATTATTCCTATTTGTTATCTACTAAAGTTATTTAGGGAAAAAAATTTACAACTTAATTTAGGCGCAAAACGGGAATTCGTGAGTTGGAAGTGCTGCGAAAGCTGAACGAAGCGGATAAGGATGACAAGATGCACGTACTCCAACTGTTCCGAACATTCAACCATCACAACCATCTCTGCCTCGTCTTTGAGAATCTCAGCATGAACCTCAGGGAGCTGCTCAAGAAGTACGGCAACAAAGTCGGACTGCACATGAAGGTTCGGCTCGGAGGCTCCGCCCACTCGTCCACCGTGGCTTTTCTTCTTCTATTTCTTTATAATTTTTTTTTCTGGATTGAAAAAAAGTTATATTTATTGTATAACATCTATTTTTAATATGGACGTAAATGAGTAGTAATTTGGAAAAAAAAAACAACTTTTCGGTATGCTGTCTCTAGCATGAGGAAAAAAAAGGAATTTTAAAAAAGTTGGGTATTATTAGCTGCATTAGAGAGGAGAAGGAATATAATTTTTCCAGGCGGTCAGAAAATACGCTCGCCAGCTTCTTCTAGCGCTTCGACTACTGAAGAAGTGCAACATAGTTCATGCTGATATTAAGCCTGATAATATCCTGGTAAGAAAATTGTGCTTTTCCTCTAGGAAAGGAACTTTTCTTTCTTGTACTTATTGTTAGAAGAGCATCTTAGAAGTACTTCATTTTTCCTTATAAAAAACGGGAATAATAATAATGTTCCTGGTGCAAGCATTGCTCGAGGCTAACCTTGTTAAAAGAAGAAAAAAAACTTATTAATTCTTTCCCTTCAAAATCTTTTTATCATTTGAACACAGGTCGACGAGTCGAAATCAACTCTGAAACTCTGCGACTTTGGCTCGTCTCGGCCGATCTTTGAGAATGAAGTCGCTCCCTATCTCGTCTCGCGATTCTATCGCGCACCCGAGATTAGTCAGTTTTTAGCTAATTCATTTTATCGAAGAATTTTTATTTATTATATATTTGTTTAGTTTTGTTTATAATATTCATTTATCCTGGCAATATCTTTAAGTTTTAATGAGAAAACGTCTGTTCAAGTAGGAACATATTTTTGTCGGAATAATACGGTAACCAAGTTCAGTGCTCGGCATCCCTCATGACTACGGTATCGACATTTGGGCGGTCGCAGTGACGCTCTACGAAGTGTACACAGGCAAGATCATGTTCATGGGCAGGACGAATAATCACATGCTCAAGGTAAGAGAAGGATGGTGAGAGCTGAAGAGAGCAATAGAGAGAAAGAGAAATCAGAAGAGAGAGAGAGAGAAAGAGAAGAATTGAGAGAGAGAGAGAAAGAGAGAGGGAAGAACGAGAGAGCGCAGGAATGCAGAGGAGAGAGATGGAGGGCCTGGACCTGGGAATCATTGTTTATTAGTCTCGACGATTGGGCAGCCAAATAGCAGCAGGAACCTTTAATTTTCCCATTTACTTGCTATTCAGTCGCGCATGTGAAAAATGCGATAGCTTAGATTTATTTATTCGTGAACAAAAACATGCAAATAATAATGACAATAATATATTTTGTACAATTATTATTATTATTATTATTATGAGCGATTGAAACCCTTAGTCAAGCATAAAAAGCCGCTGAATAGTGCGGCTAATATTTAGGGGCGGGGCGACACAGTGCTCCGCCCCCTTTTTGCTCCGCCCACTTTGCTCGTTCGGTCATGGCTCTTGGGGCGTGGGAAGATGTAGTAGAAGTTGCCGGCGATCATCACGAAAATGACGTTAAAGACGACGAAAAAGGCGGTAGAGTCGAGCATGGCGATGAGTACTAGAAATGAGAAGGGGAGATACTGTAGCAACACTTGTGGGCGCATTCAAATTAATCTTTTATTATTATTATAAGATCATGTGGAGCTAATACTAATGGTGTAGAACTGTTTAAGCGTCCAAAGAGTATGTGTCTCCGATTTGGCCTGGTGTTAATTAATTAGCAGTCATTCAAGAAAGTGGGATTAGTTTTTATCATTACTGTAAGTGGACTTGTTTTTAGTGGACGTATTACTTCCTGTTGGAGAGTATTTACTTACAAGTTTAAGGAGGTCGATGAGAGAGGTAGCAGAGAACGAGAGGGGGAGGGAGAGAGGACGTGGCAGAGTCCCTTCTTCCGACGACCCGCCGTTTAGCTGTCAATAGCAGCCTGACGCGGGCGTCCTGTCTTAGAACTGTGTTAGATGGTGGAGAGATTGTAAGAGAATTAGGGATTGCGAGCGAACTGAGAGAGAGAGAGAAAGATAGAGAGAATTAGAGATTACGAGAGTGGACAGCGCATGAAAAGATGCAAATCAGTGCCGCGAATGGGAATGTTTATATGCAAGTGACGCAAACACTTGGAGAACGAAGAAGGAATATGAGAGACGCAGAGAAAGAGAGAGAAAACGGCAAGAGAGATGGAGTAAGGGGGAGAGGAAGGAGGAAGGAGTCTAAGGACGATGAGCGGAGAGATAGAAAGAGAGAGAAGGAGAGGGAGACTTGAGAGATTAAGGCAAAGATTGCAATACTTTTTTGTTGGTTACCTGACAATTGGTTGAAAAGTGGGCATTTTCAGGATATTGACATGCTGGGAAGTAAGAAGAATTAATGGTATGAGTCATGGTTTTGGCTGCCTCTAAACGGTATTGCTTGCAAAGGGGCTAGAAAGAGGGGAGGCGGAGGGGAGAGAGAGTAAAGAGAGAGAGAAAGAAAGAAAGAGATATGAGACACAGAGAAAGATAGGAGAGAGAAAAAGATGAGACACAGAGAAACATTGGAGAGAGAGAGAGAGAAGAGAGAGCGAAAAATATTCGTACCAGAGGAGTTAGAGCAAAATGGTGAACTATAAATATAAGCAAACTCACAATCAGTCAATGTAATCCTTACATGAATTATTGATGAAGAATGCGCGTGCGAGGGGATAAGAAAAAGATTAGGCTAATCTGGATATGCCATGCAAGCTGTGAAGGCACTGGTGATGAAATGCTATGAATCTGTAGCCCCTGAATATAAATATGTATTTTACTATTGAAATCCTATAGTTGAGATATTAATATTTTATTTTCGTATTTCAGACTAGCGATATGCCAGTATATGTTGGCAATTCAGTGAGGATAGAATTTAACAGTCTTTAGTTTTTTTAGTGAAAAGAGAAAATATTTGAGAGAAAATAAGATGCCGAGGTAAACATGTAGGGTCCAATGTCGAGAAGTTGTGAGGGATGAACGGATGGCATATGTGGGAAATTGAAGAGATGAATGAGAGATGATGGGAATGGCTGGATAGAAGAACGAGGAGGAAAGAAGCAAAGAGGGCTAGGAGAATTGGGAGCTTCGGTCTGAGAGAGAGAAAGAGAGAGAGAGGGAGGGAGAGAAAGAGAGAGAGAGAGAGAGAGAGAGAGAGAGAGAGAGAGAAGGTGCTTTGAAACGAACGCTTTATAATAAAAAGAGAGAAGTGTTCTAATCTGTAGAAACAAGAGAGGAATAACGATGTTAAACGATGTTCGACAGAATACAATAGCGTCCGCAGAAAAAAAGAGGCAACATTTTGGTGCCTTTTTTCTCTTAGAGCGAAGTATTTTGGCGATTTGGAGAGAGAGAGCGTAGAATGCGAGAATAATAGAGAACGAGAGAGCGATGACAAGGAAGAGGTGGAGAAGAAGGTGCAGCCAAACAAATGAATGGATGAGAATGTGGGAGGGAGAGGTGTGTTGTGTGTAGAGAGAGAGAGAGAGAGAGAGAAATAGAGAGTGAGAGAAGGGAAAGAAATACTGAGATAGATAGAGAGCAGAGAGAG